>JARFIW010001773.1:0-130761 GCA_036346225.1 Platerodrilus igneus | reverse complement strand
CCGGCTACTTTTCCAAGGTCGTTGTGACGTCATAGCCTTTTATAAATATAGAGCAATGTAATACTATTCTAAAATTCTAAAAGAGTCTTTCTTACTAACCACAAATACATACAGCTTGTAGAACGCGGATGTATCCAAGTCAGTCCATCGGCACATAAAATAATCTTTTAATCCTTTCCTCTTTCTCTAATAAGATGTTCTTTGTCTAACACATCTTTGTATTGTTCGCGTATTGTCGCAGTGTCTTCTATTTAGTCCAACTTTTGCCTTTTGCATGCATTTCCTCTAATTCCAGCTGTCTTTTCTTCCACTTACAGCGTATGGCGTGCATAATTGGGCAATTTCCTGCAGCGTCAACGGAGAGAGTTTACTGTCAATATTTACGCGTTGTCGTACAACCTCTGGGCGAATGTTAGGCGTACTTATCAACCCCGATACCGAAATGATTATTTCTTTTGGAATTGTAGAATATGGTGTTACAGATTGTGTAAAATATGTTACCTGCTTTAATGTAGCACTTGTGTAAGATTTTTATTTTATCTTGGCTGTCTTCCTACTCTACTATCTCCAAATAATTTACAGGTAAATAGTTAAAACTAAAAGCTGAAAGCACATACTTTTCAATTTTTCCCTTTTCTCTGGTTTTTCTGGCAACTTAATTTGCAAGCCCGTCAATTTCTTTGTATTGCCGTTCCCCCAATACATGTACTGTAGCAGGTTATTATACACTAAACAGCAGCTATTTTGAAGCTTGTCCGATAACTTACTCCACATTTTAGCGATACCGAGTACATTGGCACCTTTAGGAAGTATAACTTACTATCTTCCAATAAGATTAAACAGTCTTTTAAGGGATTATACACCCGTTCCGCACTGACATAGCTTCCAATTGTACAGTTTTATATTGTCGCTTCCAATTGCGTAATACCGTGTTCTTTGGTCAAAGTAGACGCGAATGTTGCTCTTAAACGTGCATCTGGACAACGTAAAAATCT
Organism: Platerodrilus igneus; assembly: GCA_036346225.1. Taxonomy (NCBI): domain Eukaryota; kingdom Metazoa; phylum Arthropoda; class Insecta; order Coleoptera; family Lycidae; genus Platerodrilus; species Platerodrilus igneus. The sequence goes on along the minus strand of JARFIW010001773.1, from coordinate 129,766 downwards.
AGTATATAATTTCCAAGTTGTTTATTAACACCAGGATTTGTTATCTGACACACAAATTTGTTGTATATCTTAAGTCTTGCATTGGTTGTTAGCCATGTTAAACAATCGAATTTATATTAAAATTAAGTTTAAATGGCTCCATGCTTGGCATTAAATATTTTTAAATTTTGTTATGTATAATGCCAGAATAAAAATTTTAGAATAGTATTACATTGTTCTTTATTTATAAAAGGCTATGACGTCACAACGACCTTGGAAAAGTAGCCGAAACTAGGTAGCCGAGAGCATAGCGAAGTGGTGATTTTACCTATATGAAGAATTTTGTTATGTTAAGTAAAACGTGCAAGTGGTAAAGAATTTTTAGCTTTCCTCAAAAGTTGTATTTTGTATGAAGTAGCGAATAACATTTAAAAATATACGAAATGTGATATAATGGATCTAATTATAAAGTCTGCATGTAAAATCTTGTAAAACATGTTGTTCACGATTTCATTACCAAGATAAAATAACAAGAATTCGCAGTCGAATATAACCTCGTGTTTTTATTGAAATTATAGCTCTCTGGTCATATATATGCAAATCATTCAACTTTTAATATAATGGATTTAATTAACATATGGTGTGTTTGCAAAACATGTTAAGACTATTTCCTTCTTGGTATGCAAATTATACCACCTTTCATAACGATTTATTTGACTCTCAAATAAAAATTAATTTGATCTTATATCAAGAGGTGTTCTTGCTTACATTTAGCAATTTTAATATATATTTAATATGTGTGTGTATATGTAAAAAACATGTTAAGACAGGTCACTCGTTATTTTATTTATGATTGCATCACCAACATAATTTATACAACCACACTAAACTCGTACCCGGATCTATATAACCTTTAAATATATGCAAATAATGTCGTTATTTAAAACGTGGTGAAGAATTTGGATGGGGATGTACTCATTCTCAAATGCGGAATGGTACTCCATAAGGCGTTCTGAACGGAGGCTTTGCACGCATTAGGTGATTGAATACTTCGGAGATTTTAGGTTAAGCAAAAACATGGCACGTGTTGAAGAATCTCCGAGAATTTCAAAAATTATTTTTGTATTAAATATATAATATTAAAAGAAACACACAATATTTTAATGTTTTATTTACAAAACTTACATTCTTTAATTGTCCCTATCTTTTGTAGGTGGCGGTAGCAGATTCTTATTTGAATAAAATATAGATAAGACTTCCACATTAAGAAAAATGTATCTTAGTTAAATGTACGGGATTTTATTAATTATAGTTTAGTAAAGTGCATGGTAGTTAATGACCTCGAGGTTGTGATATTTATAACAACATACCGATATATGTAAATTATATATGGAAACTGCATAACTTCAAATCATTTTAGCATAATTGTTAATTACCAAAATTCATAATTTCTACTTCCGTTAAAAACACATTAAGTAAGTAAGTATATACATACCGATAATACAATGGTAAAAATTCTTCTACAACACATTAAACAGCTTATTTATATTTGCTACCTTAAACAACTATGCGGAGTGCATATAAATGTCAGAGGAAGATTTCTTATCGTTCCCTTCCAATCTTAAAATTTATATCGTCAATAAAATAATAAACAGATTACTAATAATAGGTCGTCAATGGAACTAAAACAACATATACAAAATGTGTACAAATGAAAAGACCACTTATTAATTAATCATGACTGTAAATTCCTTTAAAGATTTGATATTTATAGGTAGTAACAATGTTGGTGCTATATATATAAACGACTATTTATGAGCATAGTTTAAATTAAAATAACACCAAAATTTATGTAAATTTAGTAGTTCTGGTTTATAGTTGGTTGATCTTTGGAGAATAAATTTTATGAAACTTAGGTTTAAGAAATTAATCATTTTACAGGTGGGATTAAATAAAATGTACTACTTTGATGATAAAACCTATGCAATGCATTTTATGTTTACACAACTATAACATACTTTAAAATTTAATACCTCGGTAGTAGAATATAATTTTTATTTGTATTATTGTAACATAAAGTTTGCATAAAAATGCAAAATACATATCCGTTAAGAGGAATTTTTCAATATGATACTTACAGATTCGTTAGTAAGTTTTACAATTAAACTTATTTCAAGACATTTTTTGAAACACATCTTACTAGTCTCAAGGAATATGTATGTATGTAGGTATAAAATATACAAATAAAAACACTACTTAATGTAAACATTATTCTTTATTAAAATGAATAATTGGTTATATGTACAAACCAGTTTTTGAGTACAATTACATCTGTGGTTGCGCAATTGAATGACGAATGTCGTGTGGTATGGTAGAAACACTTGTGTGAATTGGTGTAATACTTTAATTTATGTAGAGGAGTACACCCTAAATCTTCTAGGTTAATAACATTTAGGTGTAGAAATTCATTGTAAATTGCCATCATCTCAAGATATACCGTAAAAGTTTCTGCTTAACCATACCTTTTGGTATTTGAAGCGAGCTGATAGACAGTTCCAAGAATATGGTGGTTTCAGCACATATGTTATTGCAACTCCATTCGATAGGGATAGTTGTAAAACAGCCATTTCTTTAAACACAAAGTTATTATGTGCAATTTTAAACCTTTGAACGTCGACAACTAATGGACTATTAATTTTAGACTTCACTCACAATACTGGTTGCAGGATTGTAGCGGACCAAACGATCGTGTAGAATGAGGCAGTACGCTGTAGTGTGAGCTTTAAGCGCTTCTTTCACTTGAAATTCTAATCGTACGTCAACCGCTCCCACTTTCACTATTTCGTTTTGATGGGAACAATCGATGACTACAAGTGGAGCGTGCGTTTGAAATTCATTGGGTGTTAATATCGGCTCGCTGATACCCCCGTAGTACGATTGTTGAAACTGTGCATACATCTCATATAGTATAGAATAGCGATTGGTATCGAAATCAATGTTAAGATTATCGTAAGGATACATAGATGAACCCAGATGTAATTTCATATTGGTCAACTTACAGTGGTCGAACTGACTGCGCCCCTTTTGCGCGATGTATCGGTTTGAAAGCAGACAATAACAAAACGCGGTTTCTCCACTTGAGAAGCCGTCTTCACGGCCCACGTATGCGTGTGTGTTGTATGTAATTCTGGATATTCGTGTAGTTCCCAACTGCGAAAGCTTATGTCCATGGTGGCATTGCGTTGAATATGTTTGAGTAGTTTTAAGCGCTCTGCATCTGCAACGGTTATATGTGGAATCCGCCATGATATATGTGTAATAGTAATTTTGATTGACTTTTTGGTATCAGAATTCGATATAGCTGCAACGTCAGCACTACTTCTAATAAGAATAAGCTCCTGTTTGATATTCAAAAGAATTTTTCGGTAGTCCTCCGCAAATCCTAAAACCATGCGCAAGGGAATGCATACGTTGAAATGACCATTAGCATCAACGAGATCAAGCTTATCGATGGGGGACCAACCGGCGTTCCTAAAGCGACGACTTTCGCTATAATCGTAGGATAGGAAATTTTTAATAGTCGTAGTTATACCTGGATTACGAACGCGGTCAATAGTCTTTCCACCAAGTTCATAACGAATTTCATCAAATAAAAATAAAACTCCGTTGTTGACAAAATCGGCTGTAGGCGAAACGCCACCATCTGACTTATTCATTGTACCCTCAATATAAATTACGCTGTCCCATGGTAGTGTATAGACATCTTCGTTTTCTATTGGAATCCGTATAACATCGTTCTTCTCATACGTGGTATTGGAGTACGGAGTATGCATATGTTTGTCGGCATTGACGATGGTTGTATCAAATATAGCACGTTGCATAACATTTAAAATATTACTATCCATTTTAGCTATGTAGCACTTTGAGTCCTAATGTTTGCAGAAATTTAACGTTTTCCGGTGTTAATCGGTGCACTGGTGTCTTGTAACTGGTAAAGGTGCTGACAATGCGTCTATTAATAGGTTTTGGTGGTTTATGCTCATAGCGCAAAACCATTGTTTTAAAGACGCTTTAGATAAAGTCTAATCGTGATGGTTTCCCGACGAAAAGTGATGAGATTACCGTTTTGATCAACTATTTTAACAATGATGCGATCGATGATTCGTGTATTAAGTGGCATATAGGTGACGTTTACGGGTTTTCAATAATCTTGTACCCTGCAGCAACTGCAGGAAAGAATTGATGCAAAATGTGTACAGGTTTGCTATTCCGATACGATCCGACCACAAGATTACATTCAATACATATTGAATTGATTGGAAAGACTTGTGCCGGATGGTCCGAAATAGCAGTAGTGAGAGCTGGTAGTTTACGTTTCTCAAAACCCAGCAACGAAGCAAGTGAATTTGGTTGTGTAAAATCCACTATACCTGATGCTTTGATTTCTGTATGTAAACTGTTATTATTGGCTCGAATATCAATAAGATAACGTTTGGATGAAGTGCGTTCACGGGGATCGTTCAGATTACGTCGTACGAACTTATTAATATCTGCCACTTCATAAGTTCCTTCTGGTAAAGTAAGCACGATGTCATCAATGTAAAATTTATTGTTCGCTTCCGTTACATTGGGAATTGAAAATATGTATCAAAGTTTGTAAGACCAATAACGTATTCATGGTCATCATCGAGAACAATTGGTGGGTTGATGATTGCGGTGAGCGTAGATTCAGTTCCAGTTAAAGTAAATGTGTACATGTTCGGTGGTTGACGATAAACTAACAACTAGTCGTATTCGTAGTTGGGATGGGGTAATAAAAAGCAAATTCCTGAAACACTTGCAATATATGGTTTTAATTAAACACTTTTATACAAAACAGTTAAAAATACACTAAAATCAAATAATATATAACGTTGTTAGAAACTTAACGGAGGACTATTTTGCAGTAAAAATTTCAATACGAAGTGTCCACAGGTAACAGTGTTAAGCGGTTGAAATTGTTCATAATTATAATAGAGAGTGCATGGTCCTGATGAGGTTAAGTATTTGACAAGTTCCCTCGGAGGTCGTAGATTACCAATGCTATCATAATAGACTGCCCTTGAACCATCTTTTTGTACGCGGTCCAATGAGTTCCCACACCACGTGTAGTATCATGATTAAGAATACCACATTCTCGCCAACGAATTGTGTTTGGAAGTGAATTGCGCATGAATATTCCACGAAAGTGGGATATTGGTAAACGTTTTATGTATTTGTTCAAGTCAACATTGGTCAACGCTCGCATAGGTAGGTTTAACGAATGCGTTGAGTTTTTTTTCGTTGTCTTTGTTTACGCAAACCTTGCCCGTGTGTAAGAAAAGGCTTTAGGTACAGTCCATGTCCACGGCGATAAGGTTTCAAATAGAGACCCTTTCCAAGTGTCACTGCCTCTTGTGCCATATTATGTCGTTTTGCTTCATCTAATTGTTGTTGTCCAAGTTTAGCATCGTTGACAGCTTTTGCAATCCCAGCTGCTCCACCCGACAACGCTCCAATTGCGGAAAGGGCTGCAAAATAGGTATCAAAGGTAGGAAACCACCAGTTTTGGGTACAGGGATTACACGTGGGATGCCACAAATTTCATCTGTTATATCTTTAATCGGTGCCACTGCAAGTTTAGCAGTTTTAATAAGATCGGTCGGACGAACGTTTTAATGCGTTCCCAAATGGTGCGAATTAAACGCTTGAATGGTATACCACTTCCTGTACGTAGACGCTGACCACGTCGTTTTCCTTTACACCTTATCGTTTTCTTGCGACAACCCATACCAAATTTAACTTTGGCATTCATTGCAGAACCAACAGCAAACGCAGCAAGTTTTCACTAACGAAGCGTCGGGTGCAGTACGACGTTTTGTGCTGTTTCGGCAAGACGTCGATCAGCTTGGTGTCGGGTTGTTAAGTCTGTAGAAAGATCGTAGGCGATGTCGTGTAGTTTGCAGGCTTCGTCTAAGGGATTACGACCTATATCACCACGCTTGAGGCGTTTCTGAAGCTTAGTACCCGGTCCACAGAAGCGATAGCCTGGTAAATGTAATTCTACCGGTAAACGATTGATAGCACTATTGAGTAACCCGTAGCCACGATAGGATTTCATTAATCTTGTCAGTCGAAAGGTTTAAAGGAGACTGGTCATGCGTGTAGAATTACTCGCTTAAATGCTTACCATACTGCAATTACGTTTTAGTATATGGATAGAATGCGTCTGGTAAAGCAACAATTGGCGTTGCCAATTACGGACCACAACTGCAGCAACAACACTAACGTGCAAAAGCATGGACTACTATTACCATCAACAATACGGTGTATCATTACAGGTCCATCGAATTGTGGTAAAACTAATGTAGTCATCGGTCTCTTGAAACATCCGAATGGTGTACGTTTTGAAAACGTTTATCTCTACTCAAAATCCTTGTATCAACCAAAGTATCAGTACCTAGAGAGGTTATTACAACCAATAAAAGAAATAGGATATTTTGCGTTTAACAAATGGGATGCAATTGTTACTCCAGCGGAAGCAAAACCTAATTCGATATTTATTTTCGATGACGTGTCGTGCGATAAACAAAATGTAATGCGAGAATATTTTTCTTTAGGTCGACATAAGGCCATTGATTGTTTTTACCTATGTCAGACCTATTCCAAAATACCTAAACAATTGATTAGAGACAATGCTAATGTCCTAGTGCTATTCAAACAAGACGAACTCAATTTAAAACACGTATACGCTGACCATGTAAACACGGATATGTCGTTTAACCGGTTTAAAGAATTGTGCGGCGTATGCTGGCGAGATCGGTATGGGTTCCTGGTGATCAATAAAGATGGCGATTTGCAGAACGGTCGCTACCGAAAAGGTTTTGACACCTATATATACTTATAAAGCACATAAATAGCACATCACTTCCTACCCGTTTCTAGACGATGGCAGACGACGTGAAAACCAAACGAGAACTCATAAAAGTACGAAAGGCAGTCAAGAGGAAATTACAAGCGCTAAAAGCAGGTGTGGTTGAAAAGGAGCTTGCATTAAGTAAAGTCTATGCACCTATTACAAAACGTTTACAAACACTTCAGACCGGTCTGCTGAAAGATATTAAACAGGAGTCCAAGATCGAAAGCCAGCACTGGTTACCACAACAACATGACGTACAATCTACTCCTAAAAGACGCCCTAAATTTCTCGATCAGGTGCGCAGTTCCACACCAATCGCCGCACCACCAATAGAGGAGGCATGGGAACACAATCCTCATAGCCCAGTCCAGTCTGTGGAGTCCACATTCGAAGAATCGGAGAGTAGCGGCAACACTCCAGAGACCCATACAGAGTACGAACGGTACCTAAACAGCGAAGAACATCAGACCTACTTACAACGATTCTTACCATCGGTAAGATACTATGTCGATAATCTGTTTTCCAACTTTACTGGTATTTATAACAATGACACGGAGCACTTGCGCAGGGATAAAGTACGTTATAATCCGGAGACAGGAAAATTAATGATTGGTGATTCGGACATTATCTTCGGGATTGGTGAAAAGGTGTGTGTCGAACGATTTTGCTACAACGGTAGCAAAGGGTTGTACGAGCAACTGTTCCTTCTCAATCCTTTGGGTAAATTCTCACTTAAAGAAATTAACGATTATGCGGACATTAAAAAAAGAAGTAATGCAATGTATAGCTTACGACAGCAAACTATAAACCCGAGTGGTCGTGGTCTACTCATGGATTATAACGAGAAGCCACTAGAGTATGTATACTTTGATGATCCCAACGAACTGTGCGAACGGCTCAAGCTTCTGGTCGCCTCGCAAGATGCAGGTAACACCGGTCACACCAACGAAATTACATCGATTATGGAAGAATTACGCGAATTGCGTATAATAGCGTAGATTGTGCGACTTGTTATTCATTATCACGATGGTTATCGACAAGTTTGGACATGCGTCTGACTGTGCTTCATATATTTCTTATGATGATTACTACGATTTTGACAACATGAGATTAGCGCGCGTCGCTACACCACAAGAAGATGATGATGCAGTCACGAAAGCGTACTTAGAATCGCGGTTAGCAACGCTACACCAGCAAGAGGGCGAACCAACGCTTGGAAGTGGTTCCACTATTCAGCAGTATATAGACACGCTTGTGAAGGAGACAACAAACAGTATGATAACACAATTCTCGAGCGAGTATGTTACAAGATCAGACTTTAACCATTTTGAAGAGATGATGCGTAACCTTGTTCCAGCCACTGTGAACGCTAATGTTGCACAAATCGTAACCAAACGGATAGATGATTCTATGAATAGCATATATAAGACATTAGACGCTGCTATTCAACAAGTGAAAGCACAATTTAGAATAGACATTGCACGAATTCAAGCAGATATTCAACAGTTGCAAGAGAAACTTAAAACGCACGCATATAGCCGTCAACCATACACACACACACATATTAGCAATATGTCTGTAAAGGAGCAAATCGTCCACGAGTTACATAAGCCTGCTCGCATTAACTTTCCAAGAAGACATGTAATCACAAAAGGATTAAACGAGCTGTTTCAAGCCGATTTGGTGGAAATGATCCCATATGCAAAGATAAATAAAGGATTTAGATACATTCTAGTTGTTATCGATGTATTTTCTAAATACTTATGGGCCGTACCGGTTAAGCGCAAGACGGGTAAGGCTGTTTCAAACGCTTTTCAATCAATTTTCAACAAAGACCATCGTATTCCACGGTACATTCAAACGGATTTGGGAAAAGAATTTTATAATTCAACATTTAAGGCTTTAATGGAAAATATGAGATTACACATTATAGTGTGTACAGCAATAAAAAGCTTGCGTAGTAGAACGCGTTAATCGTACCTTAAAGTCAAAAATGTGGAAACAATTTAGTTTGAATGGTTCGTATCGATGGCTGAATATACTATCCTCACTCGTGACTGCATATAACAACACCAAACATCGAACAATCGGCATGCGACCTGTAGATGTGACAAAACGCAATGAACGCAAACTTTTCAATACAGTGTACAGTACGATCAAAACAGTTAACTTAAAGAGTAAAAAATTTTCTGTTGGGGATCATGTTCGCATTAGTAAACATAGAGGCCAATTTACCAAAGGATACACACCAAATTGGTCTAACGAAATTTTTACGGTGTACAAAGTGCATTTGACTAATCCTTTAACGTACCTATTGCGCGATAGTCGAGGACAACCAATATTAGGCGGCTTCTATGCAGAAGAACTTCAACGAACACACTATCCGGATGTATATTTAGTGGAAAAAGTATTGAAGAGAGTTAAAAATCAAGTATATGTGAAATGGTTAAATTTAGATTCTAGCCATAATAGTTGGATATCCAAAAATCATATTTTGTAGATTTGCTGTTACGTGTTTGTTTACCATCATATGTCATTCATCAATAAAAAAATTTTTACTGTTATATGATTTATTATAGCGACACACACACACACACGCACACAAATTACATCTATGTACTACTAATTACTACACTAGTTCTACGTCAAGAAAGTTGTTTATAATTCCTCATGCCCGAAGCGCAAAACGTTGATGTAGGTTGATTTTCGCTGTTTTGGTTGAACTTGAGTATTTCGATGTCCGTGAATATTTGTAAATAACAAGCAGGTAAAAACACATTACCTTCTCAGCTAACAATTTCTTCCCGTACTTGACCAACACTCGAGGTATATATATTCATTGTAAAAGGTATGCGACACGTACAATAGCATCCTCCATTATATCTAATAAGTGCTATCTATAGCGCATCAGCTAAGACTACCAAGATGACATGATTTACATACAAAAATAGTATTAAACTAAAACAATAACTTTAATAGCATATACACTTTTTTATAATCATCTATACTATTTGATGGCCATTTTCCCGAATCCGGACCACACGTCCATCCTGGTTGCTGTTTTGAGCCCTCCATTGCCAAATTCTTGAGGAGCCAGTTATATGTTGTTCTATGAGGGCCAACTACATTAGGTTGGTACTTATAATTTACCTTATACTTTAAAATTAACTTCAATACTTTTTCTAATACCATAGGTTGTGCGAAATATACAACATCTACAATCATATCGTCAATCGCTGTGACCAGTGATTTATAGTTGCATTTTATATTCATGATAGGAAATGCCTTCGTACTCAATACAGCTCGGTTGGTTAGTAATTCTTCAAGGAAATATACATCGCTCAAACTATAATTACTCTCTATTGCGTCTAGTACACCGCGCACCTGATGACATTTTAACTCTGTTTTGCCGTTGCAAGCTTCAATGAAGTTTAATACAAATTGATCGCACCTACTCTGTTGATTAAACAGCATGTCCATTACATCAATGGATGTATCATTGGTCAGCGTTAGCCATTTGAAGGCTTTAAAGGGAACATGAACACCTACTCTGAACAGTATACGTTTGATTTTGTCTAAATCATTCAATACTATGGCATGTTTCAGATGTTGGTGTAAAATGCGTTGTTCACTCTCGAACAAATCGTACAGTACATTGTCCATGTTAACTTGAAAACTTCGCACCACTATCGTCACTATCGTTGTTGTTCCACTCACTGTGAGATCTATCCAAGTACCTAGCTTTTATGGCACATTCATCAAAATAGGTAATGCTAAAGTGTTGTGATACTGAGCATCACCTAGTTATTCGTCTGATAAACCCCCCACTAGTTTTTGTAACAGCATTAACAAATCAACAACCTCGAGATGATCTCTGGCAAGGCGACTCTGTTGAATTTGAGCAATATATTTAAGGAAAATCCAATTAGAGGTGTGTTGGTGGTGATAGATTGTTATTCAAATTATCTATGGAATATCCTTCACTTTTAACGAAGGATGCAAGCCCGGTAAATTGCAAATTAATCAAAAGAGCATAACGTTAATCATTACTCTACATACAGCACAAAAGCTGTCATAGCCATGCGAGAAATATGTTGCCTGATAAATACTCCCTTTATGATTGTTGTGGTTTTGACAATTTTGACAACGATCCTAGGTCATGGATCGAAACGTAAAGAAAGATGATTTTAAAAACTATGAGTGGTTTAATTCCCAACGAAGATTAAGAAAAGGTTGCCTGATGTCGTTAAATCTATATATATACCAATGTTTAATACCTTGAAAGTAATAGGGAAAATAAAATTTAAAGTTGTCAACCATGTTCGGGTGGTAATGTTGATTCGGTCATTGATACCTACTGCAAGTTAAAACAAGTCGTATACAATGATGAAAAGTTTTTTGAAACTAACTAAATGTGATCTTGAATACATGCTTTGTAAAAGCGATATAGTTCAGATTCTGCTACGATTCTTCAACAGACGGCGATAACAATAAAAACTCTGTTTAAATTAATTTTTAATAACGACTTAACATTGCGTAATTCTATTAAAATGATTTGAAATATAACGGTATTATTTTTATTGTTTAGCATCAATTTAATAACATTTGCTGATATAAGATGAAAATTGTGAATTTTGGTAATTGACAATTATGCTAAAATGTTTTGAAGTTACCTTGTTGCCATATGTTCCATTTAACAGAATTAAAACTCAGATATATTATAGACATTCTTGCAATTATTTACCATATGTGTATATATTTCTCTTGACAATAATTATTAATTTAAGAATAACTTATTGAATTAAAGTAGGTTATTTATAAGCACTAAATTCTACAATAATTAAAACGAGTTTGAAAATAAAATGTATTGACAACGTAGCTATACTTGTAATTTATTCTGCCAGGATCAACAAAATATAATGCAAAATAGTTGTTTTAGGTATAAACCAGAACCATATAATTTACATATGGGGATATGTTGTTATAATTATACTATAAATAGCACAATCGCCGAGGTCATTAACTACCATGCACTTTACTGAACGCGGTTGTTAAAGGGCGTTATATGAACGTTTTTGCAAAGAAATAAGTAATATTTATCTCAGTTTGCGAAATGTTGAAACGTTTAGATCCGTAAGTTATGCATATCTTTTAGAAAACATATTTGCTTTTATGGACAAATTTTGCTTTACATTCCTTAACTTTAATAATTTCACTAATCATGTTTACAGAGTCTTTTTAAATAATAATATCCTTTGAACATACTATCATCTGGAATACAAATTTTGTTATACCTATATCTAGTACTAATAATAATTAGTGTCTCTAGCACTGTAAAATTTAACTAGAATAAATAATTCACAATCTTTTATAGTGTTTAATTAAATCGGTCTTTTAACAACAAAAGAGGTATTTTGCACATTGCAAATTATTATTACCATGCTTGTAGCAATAAATATTACATAATAAATTGCTGGTTATTCACCTAACAATAAAATTTTACACTAAGAATATATAATTGGTGTATGCTGGGTTGCCTGCCATAGATATGCATATATTTTTAGAATTCAATTAAATTTAAGTACACGTAGGTAAATGTGTGAAAGTTACTTTACATTTCAGTATTCAGCTGTATTGTAAATAGTTATTGATATTGTATTGAAAAACGACACCCAGTATTGTCAGCTGTGTAAAAATGTTTTGTTTCGGCAGTGAATCAATCAAACTGTATGAAAATATATGAACTCATTAGCATGTAATTAAAATAAGCTGGTAAGTGAAACTAATATAAATAAAACATTCAAATTTTGTGTGTTTCTTTTAAAATTATATATTTAATACAAAAATATTTTTTGAAATTCTCGGAGATTCTTCAACACGTGCACGTTTTTGCTTAACCTAAAATCTCCGAAGTATTCAATCACCTAATGCGTGCAAAGCCTCCGTTCAGAACGCCTTATGGAGTACCATTCCGCATTTGAGAATGAGTACATCCCATCCAAATTCTTCACCACGTTTTAAATAACGACATTATTTGCATATATTTAAAGGTTATATAGATCCGGGTACGAGTTCAGAACGAGTGACCTGTCTTAACATGTTTTTGCACACACACCAATATTTTAAATTAAAACCATTATAAAATACGAGTCGAATAATTTCTCCTATTCTTTTGATATTTAATACAAAATAATGGGGCAGAGCCCCGTTTAGGGCACGTTTAGAAGCTCCTTCCCCACCATTCATCATTTTGAAAGTGATTATGTCATCCACCACATTTCCTATTTTTGCTTAACCTAAAATCTCTCTTTAATTAACTAAAGCAACGAGAATAAAAACAATGACGAAGCTCTAAAGATCACCGCTAAATTTTTCACTACATGCACGTTTTTGCATAACCTATAAATTTTTTATCACGTTTGTGCAATTAAACGAGTTATATATATACAATGTCTAATACGTCATCTACATACAATCACCAAACCGCTAAAAGTAAAAGAATTTTTATTGCCACATAAATTAAATGTATAATTACATTTAAATATTTAAATATATTCAAATTGCTAAAATGTAAGCAAGAACACCTCTTGATATAAGATCAAATTAATTTTTTATTTGAGAGTCAAATAAATCGTTATGAAAGGTGGTATAATTTGCATACCAAGACGGAAATAGTCTTAACATGTTTTTGCAAACACACCTTATGTTAATTAAATCCATTATATTAAAAGTTGAATGATTTGCATATATATTACCAGAGAGCTATAATTTCAATAAAAACACGAGGTTATATTCGACTGCGAATTCTTGTTATTTTATCGTGACATTGAAATTGGTATAATTTGCATATATTTTAAATTCATACGGGTATAATTAAAAGATTATATGTTAGATCCGACTGCAAGTTCAGTGTACTTGTATAAATTATTTTGGGATGATGTAACCAAAAGGAAATATACGACATACCTGTCTTGAAATGTTTTTGCAACACACCTTATGTTAATTAAATACATTATATTAAAAGTCGAATGTCGACGTGATTTACATATATATTGCCAGATAAAAAACACGTTGTTATATTCGACTGCATGCAAATTCTTAGTATTTTATCGCGACATTGAAATTGCGAGATGTGAACGACTTCTTTTTTACAAGATTTTACCTGCAAACGTTTAAAAATTTGACCTCCATCATATAACATTTCGTATACTTTCTTAATTTTATTTGCTACTTCGTACAAAACGCAGCTTATGAGGAGAGCTAAAACACTCTTTACCACTTGCACGCGTTTGCCTAATATTAAAAATTCTTCACCGCGGCGTTTTAATTTTTAGCTTAACCTACCCCAGAAAAATACGAACCAACACGTGAACTCCATTTTCTATACACACAACATTTTTTAAAATTTAATATTTAACGTCGGGAACGCTGCTAAAAATTTCCTAAGAAAATATCTCCACCCCAGCGCACGCGCACCACCCCACAACAAAATCTAACGACCCCGCCGAACGCACACCCCAAAGACCTAACGACCCCCGACGCAACAAATTTACACAAAGACAATTTTGTTCTCAAAGCGGCGTATACATATCTTGCTGCACGTTTTGTTTCCCAAAGCGGCTTAGCTGTTCATATTGTTCTCGAACCGGCGTATACATATCTTGCTGTGGATCTCTGTTGCCAAACCGGCTTAGCTACCCTACTACTGTCATTCCACAACCATATTTTATTTTGGTCTTTAGTTTTGTCCGTAATATTTGGGGTTTCTGCTCAGGTTGTTGAAATTTTAATGGACCATGACATAGCTCCGAATCTACTATCCGTTGCTGTCAATGCACCGTACCCTTTTCTGATGAGATATAAAGGATAGGTGTACTATAAAGTATAAAGTAAATATACTTTGACGGAGCTAGCATCGGTCTTTAATGGCTGTAGAGTTTGTAAAAGACTAATCTCAGGGGAGGGAAGTTATACACACTATTATATTTGATTTTCCAATGTTCCATCCGAAGGTATAAGGCACTACATTGGCCAGCAAGCGAGTTTTTGTACCTGAAAAATTTTGAATTTTGCCGAACACTTGCTGTTCCAAGCAAAGTAGGGATCTTTAACGTGCGTAACAACACTCACACACGGGACCTCCATTTTACTTCTCATCCGAACGAGGGCGTATTTTTGTAAAAAATGCCTGCTTAAAATTTTTTAAGCGCACCGTGTCGGGATTTGAACCCGAAACCTTAGGCATAGTAGTCACACGCATGCCAACTACGCCACAGAGCCGCCGGAAGTTATTCACAGATAAACCTCTTAAGGCTTTGGAAGTGATTACTTTCTCTTTGTAAAGACAATAAAATAGTTCTCTTTCAATTTTAACTTATTTGCTTGTAAACCTTTTACCATAAAAATTTCTTGAAATTTCGTATGTTCACAGAGTTAGGTTTTAAGCGGTAACAAAAAATATTTAAGAGCACGTTTTATTTAAGTGCAAGATAAGCAAAAGACAAAATACTATTGTGAATACTCACATAGATAATTTAGATATGTGTAAAAAGTTAGGTTCTAATATTTATAACATTTATATACTACCTCTACACTTAAAGAAAATACTGCAAAACTCATACCTGGAATAAGTAACTATTAATAGAATGTCACATATTTCAGTTTTCTCGAGTTTCACATACCATCTTGACTGCAAACATCTGCTAATAACAACTGATGAAGTTTCGACATTCTCAGTAGAGTAAACGAATGTCCGCCAAATATTTGTGGTTATAGATAATTAGATCCCATCAAAGAAAAAATTTCAGCATCTAGATATTTTTATATTGTGAAGGTAAAACTGTTGCATATCAGATTTTTGTATAAAACGTCGAGAGAAAAATTATTAAGAAATCGGCGGTATTTAACGTAAAAAAATGATCGTATGTAGAAATTTATATAGAAATTACTGTAGATATATTTGGAGTTGAAATTGTAACATAATTGGAGACTATATTTGAAGTAAAGTTTTGGACCGATCCTTAATTAACAGGACATGTCTAAATAAGCGAGACTTCATTTTACATCCCAGGTAAGACATCATAGGTGACCTCATGGCGATTTATAGATATCTTAACATTATCGACTTTTGCACCTGCAGGCAGTCAGATATCAAAAGACGAAAATCACACGAATGCCACTGATAACTAACCATATAAAAGAAGGGGATATGATACTCCTGATATGGATTCAGATCCACACTAGTTGTGTTTTGAAAGAAGAATCAACCAATCAGAAAATTACTTGTAAACGTATTTATTTATACAACATAATTAAACAAAAAAATTATGAATAAATACAGTAATCTCTGTCTAACTTTATTTTCTAGTACAAGAGTAAACATATATATATATATATATATATATATATATATATATATATATATATATATATATATTCGGAATCAAACTTAATTCCAAGTAGTAAAATATGTTTTTAGAAAAAGGAAAATAGGAATATTTTATAAAGTGCGAAGCGCGTTGTAACATGGCTAGACCTCGGCCAAATGCCATGTTACGTCACTAATAGTTCTTGTTTTACAGAACGTTAAAGTTGTCTATGTCTTTTGTAGTAGTCCTATTATAAAATATGAAAACACTTTTTATCGTGTATTTATGCTAAATGAAAATTGAGAAATAAAAATATACAAGATGCTTCTTAAACTTTCAGAATATTTTTATCCTATTAAAATTAATTATGTTCACCTATTTTTGTTACCGAATTTGAATTTTATTTTGATTATTGACCATTATTATATAATATATAAAATAATTTAAAAAATATCGCCATTTTGTAAATTAGGGCAAAATTCTAATTCTTAATAATTAATAATAAAAGCGCTAACTTTTATTAAAAACACTTGATGTATTAAACTACGTTTTATATTAGTTCAGTGAATGAATATTTTAATCGTACAATTCATTCAGTATCAAAATTTTTAATGAGAAACAGTCATTTAATTCACTGAGAAATTGCATTTATTTTTCCATAAAGTGCTACAAGGAAAAAGCCATGTAATTGTTCGTTATTCCATTCAATAAGAGTTAAAACATTTGCTTGATAAGCCGAAATATCACATGTAAACATTCTACTTATTAAGGAAGAAATTCGACGGATTAGTATGTAAAATGGTCGGAATTGACGTATAACAAATGAAATCGACTTTGCACTGTTGAAGGCGCTTGACAAATTAGATACTACCGGAACATTTATTATTGGTTTGAACTACGTGTTGTAGTGAGTCCCATAATTGGATAATATAACGAATTTTCTAAAGATATTATTGTTGTATACGATGAGATGATGAAATAAGCATCAATGAAAAAATTGATTGCGTTAATGTTGATTATCTTGAAAATGAGGGTGGAATAAATAAAGCTGGATCTAATTAATGGTCCTAATAAGGCAAAGGAGCAAATTGTCTTGGTGAAGTTAAACATTAATTGATGTAGTGAAATTAAGGAGCAAGTTGATTGAAAAATAGAGAATATGTTAGAGCAGGGTATCATAGACAAATCATTGACTTATTATATTTGATCATGAGCAGGAAAATTAAAATGATAAACTTTTCTTTATTTTCAAACTCTCCTATTTTTATTGTGGGGGAGGGATAAGGGAAATGGGCGTCATTTTGTAAATTAGGGCAAAATTCTAATTCTTAAAAAGTAATAATAAAAGCGTTAAATTTCATTAAGAACATTTGGTGTATAAAACTACGTTTTATATTAGTTAAGTGGATGAATATTTTTCTCGTATCATTCATTCAATATCAAGGCAAAAGTTTTAATAAGAAAGTGTTATTTTACTGAACAATTGCATTTATTCTACTACAATGTGCTACAAGAAAAAAGAGACGTAATTGTTCCTTATTCCATTCAGTAAGAGCTAACATTTGCGTGATAAGTCGAGATATCACAAGCAATCATTCAGTTTATGAGAGAAGCATTTGGACAAATTAAGTATGTAAAATGGTTGGAATTTACGTATAGTAAATGAAGTCGATTTCACACTGTTTAAAGCGCTCGACGAATTAGATACTTTGTTATGAATTGAAACGTTTATTTTTGGTTTGGACTACGTAATTTGTAGCGGGTCTCATAGTTAGATAATACAGCGGATTTTCTGAAGATATTGTTGTTTAAAATCTGGATGAGAAGTCATATATACGACCAAAGTAACTTAAAATCATTCATTCATGCCACTTTGCGAATAAGTGAAGTAATTTAAAGATAAATGTGCTTAGTAAAAATTAATGCAACTAAAATATTGCAACTGATAATGTATTTTGCAGTTAGTTGATTTTTGCCAATTCTGAAAACTTATAAGTAGGCCTAAATATTTTAATTCAGCTTACATAGTATGGGTGATTTTAGGAGTTCAAATTCGTTGCAAGTTGGTTTTTTCTACTGTGACGGGGAAGGTCTTGTGACATTTTATTCAAAAAACAATCACGTCGTGAAGAAAGTTTAGAAATGCTTCATAAGTGAAGGAAAACTTATTTAAGGAAAATTTGCATTTGTAGTGTTTTAAGTTTAAAGTATTGAGAACCGGCGAGTCGGGAATTATTTCAAAGCACCAGAGATCACGGGTTTTGTATAAGAGACTTTCTCAAGATAATCAAATCCGCATTTAGTATTTAATAGCATTATTGTGAAAAGTGGTAACTTTTAGGTTTAATTAATTCAAATTTTCAAGATTTCACTTAGGAAATTTATTTAAATAACAAAGGGCAATTTACACGTGTCTTTAGTGAAAGGTATATTTTGAGAGACGCTGGAAATGCAACCGAAGTTTATGCTGGGGGTAAGTTGAAACTTTGTTTTTTAAAATTTTTTTATGTGATTTATACTGCATAAATTTTCATTTTCTCTATCTTATTATTTGTAAATATTTGTACTTTAAAATTTTTTGTAATGGATAATATAGAAGTGAATTGTGGAATTTAGGTTGCGTCTGTTGTGTTGAGAAACAAAAAATAAAATTTTGACTTCACTTCACAAAATTTAGTGCTCCAACTTGTGGGGTATATCAACATCACAGCAGATATTTCTAGTTATATATATATATATATATATATATATATATATATATATATATATATATATACATATTGCTGTGGTAAGGCCCGCGTTGATAGTGTCGCTGATAGAGTGTTGTGATACAGATACAGCAATTTGTAAAACTTGAAATTGTTCACTTACTTCCTTTCTAACTTTGCCTGGCTATCTCAACGGAATTGGCGGAGTGAAATCAAACACTGCAATATCACAAAGCATTTATACAGTATGAAATATTTTCTCTCATACAAAAACATATAGAACATTTACAACATAATTTCTTTCAAATATAAGATAATTTCTAAAAACCACTTATTAAAAAACAATGTTCCTTGCCTTATTTTAAATTTACGAACTAAATTTCCACTTTTTATGGATATTTTACCTGACTTTGTTTCTTGCCACGTTTGTTGTTTGGCCAAAAAAATCAGAGTGTTTCGAACTCCGATCACAAACTTTCCTGGTAAAAACCTTTACAAAAAAAAATTAACACTTATTATTATACCTTAAATTTAAATACAAATACTCTAATATCAGTTATAAATAAATCTAAAAGTAATACTTGCAGAATTCACAAAAACGCTCCTCGTAATTAAATTGATGTCAAAATCAACTTACAAGATTTTTCATACTTAAAATCTTCGTTTCAAACGGCAGTTACCAAAGTACATTATGCTTAAATCTTCCTTTCAATTATTTAATAAAATTATTAAAATAGCGTTGTCTTGAAGAATTTTCTCTATTGTAATTAATAATTTTCATTTTGTCTTGGTAAGTTACGTTTAAAACATCGCTTCTTTATTCATTGTAACCTCCTAATTATTAAATTACAGTATGCTTACTGCATATTTCAAATATTATCTTTGCAAAGCAACAGCTCGCGGTTTAAATCAAAATAACATTTTGCGATCGAATTTAAGAATCGAATGAATCGAATCAATTGAATGAATCGGATGAATGAATGAATGCCCCTTTTTAATAAATGCCTCCTTATATACACTAAATTATCTATATCCAGAAGGTTGTAGAATAGTATGGAGCATTAGATGCAAGGTTTCTCAGAAAAACTTATTAGCGTCTAAAATCGCGACGCCTATTCCTCGTAATCTCGTTTTACTTATTCATGACGCGCGCTATTTGTCCTTGTTTAGCACATATACGATTATTGTGGTGTCGTATGCTAATGCGAAAAATTTTATCGAATATTTCATGGATTTTTTGGATTTCCGTGTTCCGGCCGCTTTTCGGAATAAAGGTTTCATTTATTAATCGGATATTTACGTAATTCTAAAAACACGTTGATTGTAGTTTCTTAAGCAAACTGCATAAAGCTAGCACTATCCTATGTTATTTACAATAAACCAAAAGCATTTTTATCAAAATGTATTGATAATTAATAAGTGAAAGTAATTGGTTTTGTATTTATCTTAAATCAATCGATTTGCGTTCTCATTTAATGCATTTTACGGTATCTTACAATTAATTATTTTTACATATACAACTTACGTTACTTGCTATATATTTACAATATGCTTATATCATACAGGGTAATTATTTATACACGTGCAATTTACGTTTCTGCATGGCACTTAATGACTAAGAGCACGTTTGTATTTTACAGGGTGTAAACATGAATTTACGGAAATTTCTATTTTTCAGGATTCCTTCTTAGTGGGATTTATTTATAGAATTTGGGATTCAATGACCTCTCGTGACCCATTATCACGTCAATATATATATATATATATATATATATATATATACATGGTGTTTTTTTTAAGCGGGAGGTCACCTGTATATGGAAGACCAATGGTAGAAGGAAGCTGAAAATTTGCACTAGGAGGTTATCGAATGTGCCCTACACGTCTAAAATAATTTCGATACGATAGCACTTCCGGTTATACCGGAAGTCGGTATTACTATCGTTATTTTAAATAGAACACCCTGTATATTTATGCATTTTCGAATTCCTTGTCGAATTTTATGTGAACTTTTATAACACAACCATACCCCTATCTAATGCCGTTTTTGAGATATTTTGACTTTTAGTAGATTCTTGACGTTTGCACGCAGTCACATAAATTGGAATAACTCTAAAGTGAACGAACTTACAAAATTGTTTTTTTGCAATCACATTAATAATACTTCATATTATTTCTACGTGCAAAGAAAATCTGATTGCAATGTACAGGGTGCTAGAAA
Organism: Platerodrilus igneus; assembly: GCA_036346225.1. Taxonomy (NCBI): domain Eukaryota; kingdom Metazoa; phylum Arthropoda; class Insecta; order Coleoptera; family Lycidae; genus Platerodrilus; species Platerodrilus igneus. Next base: position 108,553 of record JARFIW010001773.1, on the reverse strand, counting down.
ATTCATTTTATAATTTGACTAATAAAATGTCAAATATTCCGCTTTTTTTAAAATGGAACCTACTATATTTTGTTATATTAATCGATTCTATGGAAAAAAATACCTTAGGTATGTAATTACAACCATCCATTTATTGTAAGCCGTTTTTGAGTTATTTGCATTAAAAGAGAAAATGCACTAGTTCAGTAACATAATAACATTTGCTACTATCAAGCAGCTTTTGCCCGATACATTAACAAAAGAATAATTGGTTATTTTTACGAAACGTCAAATGTAGATAATTCTACGCAGGTTGCAATTCCTGTACTCTAGTTATTTGTAATGGCTAATCGAAACTTTACAAATCAAGATTATCTCGAAATGATAATTATTTATGACGAATGCAACAGAATTCTTCAAAGAACTTGCGATGTCTTTCATCAAAAATTTCCTGAAAAGCCAGCGCCGAATGTTAGGCTTCTTAAAACTATTCTTGAAAACTGTGCAAATAATGGATCATTTATTACAAAGAAGAACAGGAACAGCACCGTGACAGAGGAAGTAATTGGAGTTACTAATGTATTGGCACATTTTTATACAGCAGAGCTTCACTAAATAATGCTGTGCAGGATATAGGAATGAGCCGTAGTTCCATATACAATATGGTGAAGGCAAATAATTTTAAAAGTTGGTCACTTTATTTTGTTCAGCAGCTTAAGGAAACCGATTTCGAAAGAAGGATGTTGTTTAGCGAATTTGTATTACTTAGAACGCAAGAGGATGAACAGTTTTTGAAAAATATTATTTGGAGCGATGAAGCAAACTTTACGAAAAACGGAGTGTTTAACTGACATAATTCACACCATTGTTTCACAGAAAATCCTCACCAAGCATACATAACAAATTTTCAGGAAAGATGGTTTTTAACGTTTATTGTGCTATTAGAGATTCGCGAATTGTATGTGTAGTGTTTTACCAGGAAAATTTAAACGGTAAAGTACATATTGTTTTAGTAATTCTTTTTCTTCTCGATGAACACTTTTTACAGGGGAACGATATTTAGAAATTGTGCGTGGAGAAATTGTAGCATATTTAAACATCCTCCCACCTAATGAAGTACGCAAAATATTTTACCAGCACGACGGTGCTCCTGCGCACAATGGAGACATTGTAACCGAGTACTGCATGCCTTGTTTGAAGACCAATTTATAGCTAATATTGGACCTCACTTATGGCCACCCCGATCACCCGATCTCACTCCTTGGATTCTTTACTATGGGGTATGTAAAAGATACGGTCTTCTCCTACTCTCCTACTACTGAAGAAGATTGCAAAAGACGAGTATTAAATGCTCTAAATTCTTTAACTCCAGAGCAAATACAAAAGGCAACAAATGAAGACGTTAAAAGACGCATTTTAAAATGCTTGGATCAAAATGGCCGCCAAATAGAACATTTATAAACAACCTCTTATGTTTTTATTTGTTTTTCTTTAGGTAAACTATTGTTAGATGAAATACATTGTTCCATGTTTGTGTAGTTTTTAAACATTGTTTTTCAAAAAATTTTCTTGCGCTGCCATTTTTGGCAACTAAAATGTGCAAAAGCATATCCTGCTTTCTAAGTACAAAGATATTAATTCTATAGAATTGATTAATATAACAAAATATTTGATGAAAAATATCGCCAGTTCTTCGAAGAAATCTATTACATTGGGCATAAATAATTATTTCGAGATAATCTTGATTTGTAAAGTTTTGATTAACCCTATAAATAACTACAGTACAGGAATTGCAACCTGCGTAGAATTATCTACATTTGACGTTTCGTAAAAATAACCAATTATTCTTTTGTTAATGTATCGGGACAAAAGCTACTTGATAGTAGCAAATGTTATTATGTTACTGAACTAGTGCATTTTCTCTTTTAATGCAAATAACTCAAAAACGGCTTACAATAAATGGATTGTTGTAATTACATACCTAAGGTATTTTTTTCCATAGAATGGATTAATATAACAAAATATGGTAGGTTCTATTTAAAAAATGCGGAATATTTGACATTTTATTAGTCAAATTATAAAATGAATTTTCTAGCACCCTGTACATTGCAATCAGATTTTCTTTGCACGTAGAAATAATATCAAGTATTATTAATGTGATTGCAAAAAACAATTTTGTAAGTTCGTTCACTTTAGAGTTATTCCAATTTATGTGACTGCGTGCAAATGTCAAAAATCTACTGAAAGTCAAAAAATCTCGAAAACGTCATTAGATAGGGGTATGGTTGTGTTATAAAAGTTCACATAAAATTCGACAAGGAATTCGAAAATGCATAAATATACAGGGTGTTCTATTTAAAATAACGATAGTAATACCGACTTCCGGTATAATCGGAAGTGTTATCGTATCGAAATTATTTTAGACGTGTAGGGCACATTCGATAACCTCCTAGTGCAAATTTTCAGCTTCCTTCTACCATTGGTCTTCGATATACAGGTGACCTCCCACTTAAAAAAAACACCCTGTATATATATATATATATATATATATATATATATATATAAAACTGCTATGGATTTATCGAAGAGTCAATCAAGAGTAAACTTAGATTTCAGTGGGATTTATTACTTTTAACTGGAAGTCTTGATACTATTAACGTTTTCTCACTACAATAGTTACTGCAAACATGTCTCTATAAATTAAAATAATAACAATAATTTTATGAGGTGTACGTGTTCGTAATTCGTAATTAAAGTTGAATAACAAAATTTATTTTTAACACAATTTCAATTAAGTGTTGTTACTATTATGTGTAAGCACTATTATTACGTGTTTATGAACGCGTGGGTATAACTTATGCTATTTAAAGATTTATGGCATCGCATTGTTTTCCTTTCTACATAACTATAACATTTTATAGCTTTCCCTCGAGAAAGGTTTTACGTCTTAAATTTGTTAAGGCACTGGTCATGTAGCCATAAAAAGCAACACTTAAACGAAGAAATACTGAGATGTGGTCGTATTGGACATTTTTTAAAGTTCTTGGAAACTCCAATTGGCGACAATTAATATTGGTCATCAAATTGTAATAGGCCTTTTCACAGAATAAAGTATGAAATTTGTTAAAAATTTATATGAGAGCGGTGTTAGGGATGTGGTGGCAGTCTCTTTCTGAAGATTGCTTTGTGTTTCTTTCTATTTCTTCTGGAGTTGTGACATGATACTTGATATATGGGGCCATTTGCTCTGCAGTGGGCGCTACTGTAGTCTTTTCAATCAAACGAATATGTGAGGTATATTAATGACTTATCCTTGTCGCAATACTTAGCCAAACACACTTTTAGCGCTGTCAAAGTATTTTTATACTATACATGGTGTAAACTTTCGAAGCGGCTCACAGGGAAATAACATTGTAAACCACTAATATGCAGTTTGCTGCTATCGTTTCATCTACAACAATGATAATGGTTTCTAGCGAAAGAGAATTATTTTCCGAGTTTCCTAATATCAAATACTTCTTAAGTAACGACTTTCTTAATAATGAAAAAGTATTATAAATATTATAAAAACTTTAAACGTGTGGGTTGCCATATCATTTACAAATTTTAATGACTAGGTTGTTACTTTTTATTTTTTACTTAAAAATATTAATTGCAAGAATAAATAGTTTAACTACAATAATTAGCAACTACCATTAATACCATCTTCTAGTTTATCAGGGTCGGAAAGTATTGCCTTAACATAAGTTGTGAAAACACAAATGTATGAAACTCTTTATTCTATTACACAATTAAAAATTTAAGCACAAGTACCAGGAGCATTCTGAAGCAAATGCCAAATACATCAAAATTGCTTATCTTAATGGAAAACGTTTTCGACAAACATAGTTACTTTCTATTTTCTTAAAACTAATAACAAGACTATAATAACAATACTATGGGTACATTTATAGGTTTATACAGTTCATTAATTGAAGGTGATTGTAGATTTTAGTTTCCAAATTTGTATTTTAAATAACTGAGGAATAATTTGACTATAGACACCTCGGCAACAATCAAAATCAACTTCTCCTGGACTCGATCTAGTCGTTTCAACCAGATCTCACTGCAAATTCTGGAACTTTTTTAAAACTTGAATATTTCGTAATCAATTTCCTTTCAAACACGCATTCGTTACTACTTCCTAAAAGCAAAATTCACACACCTGGTAGTATATAATTCGGAATCTTAATTTGACAATCACATTAAGCAAGTTCGATACCTTGTTACGTTTATTTTTAACATAATTAATAATAAACACGCTCTCGAATAAATTCCCCAACTCAAATACCTTTTGCTTTTAAAACGATAATTTATTTGATAAATTAAATAGTCTATGCCTTGTTTTAGGTATCCCGTAATTAATCTCTTAAATTCTTTGACAACATCCTGTTTACAAGCACGCTTGCTACAAATTTTTATTTTGAACTTATTTATTTTGAAACCACAAGTTTATGCTACAATTAATTAGTTATATCCTGATTTTAGCTACCCGTTATCTTGGTATACCTTACGACCGCCGTATAATGGTTTTCTCTATTGTTCCAATGTAACGACTTGTTGAAATAAGGTCGCGCACTATCCGATATAAGCCGGGTTTTCCAGTTTTAACCATGCTTCGATAAGCTAGGATTTGCAGTTCCACTCCGTGTTGTTTGAACCATTGTTGAATGTGATTCTACAGCTTGTACGTCGAAATATTTTCTACATTTATTCGTCACCGTATTTTCAAAGCGATGCACGTTTTTCTGTTCAACAACTAGGAGGTGTCTTGCGTGTATTCGGTGAGTTTCCCTGCGCGTACCCATTCTAATCAAATTCTCTTTTTAGCTTTTTAGCTGGAGGCCAAATGGGTTCTTTCTTTGTGTAAGCCTACCTGTTCGTTGCTGTGAACCAGATGCCTTTTGTCTTTGGATCACTGCTGTAATTACGATGGCAGGGTGAATGGACCCTGACGACCATGGCATTGCTGTGCTGACTCACCCCCGGCTGCTTACAATATACGCATCTCGACGCATAGAGGTATGTGACTCGTTTTCTTTTACGTACATCGAGGATCCTTATTTATCAGCGGTTGATGTTGTGAAACCAGTTCAACATCCATGTTTAGTAGCTATCTTCGCTAGTGCTTCTGGTTATCTTTCTTTAATTCTTACTACACCTTGGTCTACATTTAATAATTTAATTTAACCCACTTGCTATGTAGAAAACCTACATTGAATACTTTATTTTAACACACGTGCTATTGAGAAAATCTAAGCATTACTTTTTTTAATGATTTTTATTACGTTAGCTACGAAATGCGCACTTCGTGGATCCTTTATAAAATTTGTTCTTTACAATGTAACTTAAATTCAATACTTTTCTTTGTACCTGTGAATCAAGAAATTTTAATTTATTTTCATTGTTAATAGATAGTCGTGGGCGTGTTATTTTTTGTTTCTGTTTGGTATGTAGGCGAATCCCCCCACTCTCCGCGGTTGGTAGTTAGGCTGGTGTTTACTTTTCTTCTGGCTACGTCTAGGTACGTAGCAACCTAATTATTCAAAGGTTAACGACACCTACTCAGCAGAAATCTTTTTTTTTCATGAAACGACTTAAAATTATCTTGGGCAAAGTTCACAAAATGAATTAAGACTACAAATTGAAATTGCTTTTTGTTTTTCTATCTAACATATGTAAAATTATCTTTATAAAAAATTAACCTCAACCAAAAAAGAGGCTTTGCCATTTCCTGAATCAATAATTTAGCGTGTGAACATTTCTTTGTCCCATGACAATGATGGCGTAGGCGCCAACGTTATACATTATTAATCAAAACAATTGAATCCTAAATTTAGAATACAAAGTAACGCTAGTATCATTCCTAACCTTAAAACCGCTATAATAAATTTGACAACCATTGAGTAAGAACAATATGCGATGGTAAAACAAAATAGTACCCTTAGATCAGGAATGCATGTAAACTAAAAACTGTATTTCGTAAAAGAAGTAACCCTAACTCTGTTGGTGGAATTTACCAATACAGATACCATTAAAGTGAAATATGATATACACATTTCAAACGAATATTGCAATTCCTTTAGTTTTGTAGAAATTGCTCTTTGATGTTTTCAAAAATATCGAATCGTTTAACATAGTTTCCTTGTCATTTTTATTTGTTTATTCGATAGAAACATGAAATCATTAGTTAGAGTAATGCTTATAGAAAAAAATATTGAAGTAGCGGTTTAATTCTAAGTTTTATAATTTTTTGAAATAGCAAAACTTTAATAATTAGAATATTGGCGATAACCATATGTAATTTGAGTGTTTATTGCTTTATAAATAATATTTTGTTATTGTTAAATACAAGGTATCCCTAACACTTGGTATGTTAATTGTTTACGATTTTATCATGAGTTATGGTGATATTTTCTTCTTACGTCATCCATCAACGCATTGTTAAAACTATAATTATGTTTCTAAATAAATAGATTAATATTTATTTACCTTTATTAGTATCTATTAGCATCTATATGTGAATGTGTGCATTCCTAATAAGCCATTAAATATTACACTGTTTGTATAGCTTTCGTAGTTAGCTATTTTTCTCGTTGGAAATAATATTAATAACTTTGTTATGGTTTAGTAAAAGGTCATATTTCACAAAATATATCGCCTATGAAAATCATGAAAAAATTTCGAAAACACACAAAGTATTTCTACCTAATTCGTTATGCGTACTAGTAAATAGTTTGGAAACCTCCTCATAGACCTGGCAGGTTTGCGACTTAATTCCAGATTTATCTGTACTTTACTATTTGAGATGTGGGAAGCCAAAATTCAACTTGAGTTTGAATAAATACAATGGATGACCTTCTGCAGACTTGTTTGACCAAAGTGACATCTCTCTCTGTTGGTTAAGTTCGGGGAAGGTGGAATTATTACAGCTCCGATGCAGAGGCTTCTTAGTTGCCCTGAATATTCTCCTGTTCTTGATTATTTGATGTCGATGACCGCAGGTTAGGGCTTGGATGGGTGGTTTGTTGTCGAGGATATCTTGAAGGAAATGATTTAGCGGTAGGAGATGATGTGTTACGAGAAAGTTTAGGTCTGTAAGTGGGGCGAAAGGATCTAGGTGTATGTTGTTGTTAAAGTTGTTTTCAAGATTAGGGCTGTGGTGGATCAAGTAGTCAGATGTTTCAGGAACGTTCTATTCGTATTGACATAACGGGGCGGATATAAAGTGGAACGAGTAAAGCTTTTGTCGGACGTTACCATGGCCTGTGATGAATTGTAAGGTTGTTGGATGTGGGCGGAGATATTTGTAATGGTTCGAAAGATGTGAAAAGTATATCCACCGGTATTGGAATGGGACCAATGTAATTTCCAGGTATGGAGTAGGGAGTTGTAAATACGAGCTTCGATTTTTCTAGTAGGAAGAGTTCTGTGGCGGGAGATAGTACTTCATGGTGTAATTGGATTGGACGTTGGAGTTTCAGACTGCGCATTTGTAAATGTGATTGTAGTTGGATTTCGAGTGGTGGGATGTTTAAGAGTGTGTACAAGGCTGGAGAGGAGGTCGTTCGGAAGCTCGCGATATTTAAAGGAGATATGGATGTATTATTGGATCAAGGATTTTGCAGAAGTGAGGTGTTGTTTGTGGGAACCAAGAGTCTATTCCGTAGCGGACAAGGAGGATGATTATGTTATTTAGGATTAATTTTCTTGTGATTTGGGATAGGTAAATTGATTTCCCAAGGTAGTGTTGAATGTTGTACAGGATCTGCTTGGTTTTGGTATGAGTTTTTTATAAGTGGACGCGCATTTTTAAGAGGGTTTCGATATGGATTCCTAAGTAGGACACTGATTCTGAAAAGGCAAGGGGTGTTCCTAGGATATGGCAGGAGTGTATAAAGCATTTAAGGAGTAATAATTTGGATTTCGTTAGGGAATTTGGTTGTTTATTAAAAATAGAGGATTCGATATTCTGTACTAGGATATTAGCAGTGTTTTCTAATGCACGTCTGGAGTTGCCGTGATCTAGGAGGGTGAGGTCACCGGCGTAGGAAAGGGTATCAGTATTTGGTATGTTAAGGTCTAGGAATGGATTGGTGGAGAGGCTCCACAGGGTGGATGATAGGATGGAGCGTTGCTGACTTCATTGGAGTATGGTTTTAGTAACTAAAAAGTAATTGGTGTTAAGCGTTGCTATGCGGGATGATAAGTAGGATTTTACTATATTATAAATGTTGGATGGGAATTGTGGTGATTTGAGCTGTTTTAGTATGTTTGACCACCAAAGGAGATCAAATGCGGAGCGAAAATCAGGGAAAATAGCTTTGACATATTTATAGTTACAGGATTTGACTTTGTGATGAGGGTGTGAATTGTTTGCTCTGCGTTGAATTCATGTTGCTTTCTGGAAATTAGAGACTTTTTTTTTGATAGTTATCCAAACCCGGTGGAGTGGAAAGCTTTTATAGCCAAAGTGTGGGACTTTCCATGCGGCATACCGACTAAAACCACTTTCCCTGGCGGGTGCGTCTGCCAAACGGCTCCGCCGCACTGCAGCCTAAAAGACTTATTGTGCTGACTCTGATTAAGTTGATTAATATACAAGTCCTGGGTCTATCAGTGGATCTACTATATACAAGTACCCCACCGATTGAACTCAGTCCTAGCACCTTTCCTTTGCAAATCCAAGGTTCCTTGATAAGGCCTATATCGCAGTCCCCTATCGGCTTACATAGTGAACGGGTTTGACTCCGTCCAAGTCCCAGATTCGACTTTCTTGGCTCTCCTCAGCTTTCTAAGCTGAACTCCCGAAAGCCTCTTTGCCTGCAGTTCAGTGCCTGCAAGTTTTTTTATAGTATTCTCCATGTCTGGTGTTTCAGACACCGGTCTTACAAGCGGACTTGCATGCCGGGTTTGCTACACCTCCATGGATATATTTTGGTTACCTGAGGGATCCCCATTGCTGGTTCCACCAATTCAGGTTCAGTTTTACTAGTGGTACCAATATTAGTCATGATTGTTCCCACGAGTATGGGGGATATAAATGGTCGCCATGCCAGGTGCCCCCTGTTGGCATGGAAGGCGTGAATAAAACGGGGTGCCACCCTATTCCTCGAGTTTTGGATCGATTGAGACTGGTCAACTATCCAGCCACGCATCCCTGGGCTCGGTCCTACACCACGGGATTTACGAATTTTTATCGAGGTTGTCTCCTCTTGGTCCGGGCGGTTAAGCCAAGACCCCCACACCCTCTTTCCCGTGGGACATGACCACGACGGCAGGGAAGGCACGGTATGACGGTGTTTCAGAATTGCCCCACCGGCTTCGTTTACTTCAGTGCAGGCCCATTAGCCACGGGACTACAGCTTGGGTTGAGGGGTTTGGTCCGCGGGATCGTTTTCACTTGGCTAGGGAGCGGATTTTATCCCGCATCAGCACAATCTCTTGCTCTCCACCATATTGTGGGTTTTATGCCACTCAGGTCACTGGAAGAGATAAGCTTATCACGATCCTTCCCAGAGTAGATAGTCAATCCCTTGGCCATATATCCTGGGATTTCTCCTATCCTTCACCTGGAGACGCGCCCAATGGGTAACCAACCACATGGGAAATTAGGGAGTTGGTTTTAATGTGTTTTTGAATTTTCTGATTTTCATTAGGTATTACGGTATTGAGAAGAAGGGTCAAGCTGTTTGGCATAGAGGGATTTTGGAGAAAGGTAGGGGCTACTTGCATATTTGCAGTGGGGAATCGACTAACCTGTGTAATGTCTTCCATGGGTCGGTGTTCGGTTCGTCAATTATCCGCTGGTAGTGGCATTTCTTTGCTTCGTATATATCCGTTTTGAATAGTTTTCGTACGTGTTTAAACTTAGTTGTCATGGTTATTATCTGTTGGATATCTGCATCATGGCGTCTTCTTAAGCGTTAAAGTTTATGTCGTAGGTTGTGCAGGTTTTTCCTCGATTCTTGCAACAGATGATTCCCCCAGGGTGAAGTGCGTGTTACGTAATGTTGTTTAGGTATTGGCGTCGTGGCGCCATGGTGAATGAAATGTATTAAGCTGGTAATGATATTGTCTGGATCTTGATTGGGAGCGAGGAATTTTGGGATTTGGTAATCTGTTTGTTCAGAGATTTTAAAAATATTTGTCAATTTGCTAGGGTAGTATTATAGGATGGCGTTTTGTGGAATTGACGGGGTGATAAGATTGGCAAGGATCCTGAAAGTGATTTGGTTGATTACTAGTTTGGATTAAGTGGGTAATTGTCCAGGAATGTATGACGTTTTAGCTGATGGATTAGCTAGAGTGGTATTAATGTTGGATTTGTGTTGAGAGGATTCCCAGGATGGAGTGGTCGAAGGGGTGGTTATGACTTTTAGGTGGTGCTGGGTAAGGTCTTCTAAGAGCATTTCTCGTTCGTCCGTGGTGTCATTGTGCCATAATGTAGATTTAGCGTTTGCATCACGCAGATGATTATAAGAGGTGTTCAATGGTTTTTCTAAACGTAGTATGTTTGAGTGTCTGAGTTGTACCGAAAGTACGTTGAAATGACGTGTATTGTCTCTGTTTTGTAGTGTATTTGTGCAGTTAAGATTTGTGGGACGCAGAAGGAAAAGATTACACAGGAGTCTATGGTGGGGTCGAGGGGTTATTTATGGCTGTTGCAGCGAATAAATTGCGATCAGTCAGGTTAGGATGTACAAAGGAGTTAGTGGGGGATTTCGTGATTAAGAAGGTATGGTTCTTGAAGGAAAGCTATGGATATTTTATCTTCTTGAAGAGAAAATTCTAAAGTTGCGGAGCGGGAGTTTTGGAGGTTGATCTGTATAACTCGTAGGCTGGAAGATGAGAGATGTTGGTTGATGGTATAGGGCAAAAGGAATTCGTTTGGGAAGGGATTAATATCCGTAATCTGTTCGTAGCTTTGAGTTTTCCAGGGACTGTTTATAGACAGGACATTCTGGGCTGTGACTAGATGTTCGTGGGGACGGTTGAGACGGAGATAGTTAGATCAGAAAGGTGGATGGGATTGCAAGTAGGGACACTATCTTATAGAATGCTTTTTAGTACAATGACCGCAGGTTGTGGTTGATCTGCAGAGTTTTGCAGAGTGCACGAATCTTTGGCGATTGTAGAATCATTATAAATATAAGATTTTGAAGTTAAAATCGTGGGGGCGTTTGTTACGCTTAGTTGCTGAATAAATTAATTACCCTATTTGCCTACCTGATTAATTATCCGTTGCTCTAAAGTCCATCTCTACTGTTAAGCGGAATGAATATTCAATTTCTTTTCAACTAGCAAGAAGAAATCATCTAGTTGGTTTTCGTCGTTTCGTTTTGCTTTGTGACAATTGTGTGCACGCCTTGCGGCGTGGTCAGTATTTAGGGTTTTTATAGCAACATACTTTCCGACTACAATGAATTAATTTTCTGTGTAAATTATTCTAGCTTCCGTCCGGTGTTCTTAAGGTCAAGATGAATGGTCGTCCTTTGTTGGAATGGGAGGCCAAGTGCACTCTTTCTGGATGTAGGTCCACCTACTCGCTGCCGTGGAACAACTAGTACCTCAACCCCGACGTCAGCAACTAAGGGGTGAGTGTTTTCGTCCCTACTCGCGTTTGCGACCCTATCGATGTGGGGTTTTTCTGTTTAAGATCATACATTTCCCAAATTTGGTTCTGATATACATGTAAATTATGGAACGGTTCTGGTATTTATTGTGATTGTGTTGATGCATTAATATTTGTTTGGAAGTAACTAAAAATATACTACTTAATGATGGGAAAATGGTTTAAAAACCTGCGGGCATAGTTGAAAACGTTGTTGCCATTTTATTTGTAGCTATAGGTTAAGTTTATTGTTACGATGATTTAGGACTTCTGTTTTCATGGTTGGAATTTCTTGCTTTTTTTTGTTAATTAATATGGGGGGTAGGTACTTTAAAAAAAGGCAGCTCGCCAGGTTCGCTAATTACTTAATTTTTTGTGCTTTTGCTCATTATTGATTGTTGTACATATTTTGTTTTATTATAGGTTCCCTTTTTTATATGTGCTGTTCTGAGTGTATATAAATTTCTCTTTATTTTATTTCAGGTTTTCCTTTAATGTGTTTATAGGTTTAAAACCCCGCCCACTCGCCGATCGAGCCCGGTCATACTTCTTTCTTCTTTTTTTGGTTTTTATAGACTACGTCAATGCTCGTAGCACGTTTAGGATCAGGTTGCCAATATCGGGTTTGGGTCAAACGGATAGCTAGGGAAATCTCGGTTTGGTAAGTATCTTCCGGGATATGGTGTTGAAGGGAGTTCTGGCGGTACAGATACGAAAGTAAATTAGCAGTAGGGATCTCTTTGTCTATATAGAAGGTTATTAATTGTAGTTGACGGGGTTTAGGTACGTGGAGGGAGCAAATTTGTTGGTTGAGGTTAGACAATTCGATTAGTTGAATAGTAGAGAGTTTCTGGAATTTGCAAATATTACACAAAAGTTTAATAATTAGTAACCTTTCGCTTGAGTACTGCGCGCTTTCTAACAGCTGCCTCCATTTCCGCCGTTATTGTAAATGATTAACAATAACAATGAATGTTGGCATAAATATTTTTTAAACAAGAGATAACGGGTTATTTACAACTATGACAAAGGAGAAAGTCGGGCAGAGACTTACTAACCACGTGTTTAACAATAAATCAAAACCACAATGCAATACAATTTTTAAAAATATAAAACAAAGTAATTTTTAAGAGTTTGCATCTTGTCGTGTATGGGCATCTTTAGCTTAGAGAAATTTATATTGAACACATTTATATTAAACATAGCAACTACATACGTAAATATCAAATACTTACTTATATAACAAATAAATCAAATTAATGCAGCATCACCAAAGATATGCAAATATTTTTGTCATAACTAGAGAAAGAGGGATCGACAAAAAACTCTATTCTAGTTGAAATATTCTATGCTTATTAAAAATGTTAATAATATCACCAAGATCAACCCTTATATCTTTTTCTATATAAATTATTGATTAGCTACTAAACCTATCTTGATCTATTTTTAATCTTAGCCAATTTAAAATTCTTCACATTATCGAAAAGAATCGTTCACACGTAGCTGACGACACCGGTAAGATTATTCCGGTTTGAAACAATTTAAAAACATTTTGAAAAGTAGTTTGAGAGGTAACTAATTGTTTTTTAATAAATTTCATATTGATAGATTTCCCGTTTTGATCCATCAAGTTTTTTAACACGGTCATTTCGGCTATTAAATTTGTTTCACTTACACCTAATAAAACTGAGTATTGCTTGATTAACATTTGTGAACCTTCAAAATCAAGTTGCATAAATTTGTCTATGGAGGATGCCAATGCTAGACTCTCTTGCGAAAATCTTACTTTTAAAAATCCAATTACAGCATCTAAAATTCTGTAATACAAATGAACTCGCCAATATTCTTTTGCTGTTAAGTCTGAACCATTATGCAGCACTTATGGTAAAATTTGCCAAATGCTATAAACCTCGTCGACAAAATTCCTGAAGCAGTGACTGCGCAGATGTTATTACATTCTGCAGCTTCAGTCGCCAAACATCTAATTAGTGCGCCATACATTACTTTAACCGAGTTACAGCTTCGAGTGCGACATGACCATCTTGTATCACTCAATTGGTTCAATTCTCTATATCGTATATTTAAATTCTTCTGCATCTCTAGTAAATTTTCATGCATTGTTTACGATTGCAATAAGAATGAAAATTTCCTATTGTTTAACCATTTCCCTTCCTTATAAAATGTGGTTCAAATACTTTTGCGCGTGTGCAAGTGTAGTGTAGTATAGTAACAATCATTGTCTATTGAAACGTGTTCGTGTAAGTGTGAAAGACCAGGATCCCGTGCCGATCCTAAACTGCACTATCTTCACTGTCTTCATTATAGTTACCCACATCAATGTGCCGGTGAGTACCACAGATTATATAAGTTCCTTTCATATTTCTTTTACCTATTTTACCCGCAATTAGCAAGTATACCAACCCTTACAGTCCACTCTTAATACCTAACAAAAGTTCTGGTCGCAATCGAGGCCGAATTATTAAAAGACATTTTGTTTAATTGTGGGTGTATTAAAATATTTGCATTAAATATTAAAATTAAAAATTATTGATAATCTGTGCATGTGTTCAAGTGATACACAAATTATTAGAAACTTACATTTAAGAACAGAAACAGATGTGTGGGCATTAACACTATTTATCTGCACAGCTGTTTTATCACTTCTAGAGAAACCTGAGTTTATCTTAATAAACACAGTGTATTCCAATTTCTATTTGGTAACTAATTCTTGTTTATTTTGATTACAATGTCAGAAAGAGAATTAAAAGTTTTGTTAGCTAATAGAGAAAAATTATACGTCCGTGCACAAATTCTTTTTGATTTGTCAAAAAACGTTTTAAATGATCCAAGTAAAATTGATAATTTTGAATGTAGATATTCTAAACTAGACGATACTTACCGTGAATTTGAAAAAATTCAAAATGCAATTATGGATCTAACTTTGCGTATTTCACCTGAACAAGAAGTTGATATGAAACCTCTATTGTCTTTTGAAGATCTGTATTTTCAAATCAAAGCGGTAGCGAAGAGAATTTTTCCTACTGTAATATCAACTTCGGGACCGTCTCATATATCCAGTAGCAGTTTACCAAAAATTAACCTACCCCGGTTTGACGGTTCGTTACGAAACTGGAAGGTTTTTTATGATAGTTATCGATCTTTGATTCATAATAATCAAGGCCTAACTAAAATAGAAAAGTTTCATCACTTAATTAATGCTCTTTCAGGACCGGCATTGAGTATTGCTAAAAGTTTGCCACTGACAGAAATAAACTATGATATTGTTTTTGACATCTTGCTTGCAAAATATGAAAATAAAAGAATATTAGCCAGTGATTTGCTAGATAGTATGCTTGCATCTAAGCAATTTCATACGGAAAATCTAAACAATTTTACGCAGTTTATCCAAACATTTTACGAAGCAGTAGTGTCATTAAGGGCCTTGCAAATACCCAAACTTGATGATTTTATTCTGTTTCACTTGGCATTCAGAATTCTGCCCAATGACACTAGAAAACAATTTGAAGCGTCTAATATAGGCGTGGAAATTCCTACATTTGACCAATTAGTTAAGTTTGTACAAAATCAAATACAGATTTTTGAGTTGTCAAAATTTCCAAATACTACTCAAAATGTTAAACCTTCACAAACAATAAAAGGTAACACAATTTTAACGCCAAATTCTAATTTACGGAGGTCGTTTGTTACTACTTCTTATTCGAAACCGTGCCCTTGCTGCAAAAATACGCATACGATTTACAGGTGCCCGAAGTTTTTGGCTTTGTCTCTTACCGACAAAAAGGCCAAAGTTCAGGCTCATAACCTGTGTTTCAATTGCTTGAAAGAGGACCACAGTGTCTATAATTGCAAATCAAAAACTAGTTGTTTTCATTGTGGTCGTAGGCATAATTCATTGCTTCATCCTACATTCGATTCGGATAGCGCAAATAATGCCAATTCTGAACCCAGTATTATGACACATGCGTCATTCGCTTCTGATAGTGAAAATATTGTTAATTCCGAATCTACTGTTTTGACCCATGCGTCATCTTGTGCTTCAGTACCACTACAAAATCAAATTGTCCTTTTAGGAACAGCTATTGTTCACATAAAAGATTCATCCAACGTCTTTCAACCAGTCAGAGCGTTGATTGACTCGGGTGCTCAAACTTCATTTTTAACCGCGTCTTGCGCTCAAAAACTTGGTCTACATATTCAAAATTGCAACTTTACTGTTGCAAGCTTGGGTCAAAAACCCATATTAAATGTCAAAGGTACATCTGATTGTTTAATTAAACCTTACAGTAGCGAGAAACCTCAGTTTAATTTAAAAACTGTATTAGTGCCAAGTATTACTGCCGAAATGCCCTCGGTAGAAATACCTACTAATACTGTAAATCAGTTCAAGTATTTACATTTGGCGGATCCAAAATTTTATTTGCCGTCTAGAATTGAATTGTTACTCGGCGCTGACGTATATCCAGACCTGTTTACCGGCGAGAGGTTGCGTCCCAGTGCTGATTCTCCATGGGCACTTAATAGTGTTTTTGGTTGGGTTATTACAGGCAAAACTAATCTACGCTATAGTGACCCTTCTACAAATATTCAAACTGTATTATTTACATCACTAGCAGATTCGTTAGAAAACTCTTTACAAAAATTTTGGGAAATTGAAAATATTCCTGATCGTAAAATTATAAATCCAGATGAAGAGAAATGCGAACAAGTGTTTAAAAAAATTTTATACTCGTACGAAGGAAGGTGCATTTGTGGTACCCTTGCCTTTCAAAACAAACAATTATCAATTTGGAAATACTTATGATCTAGCACTCAACCGTTTATATAATTTAGAACGTCGCCTTGCTCGACAACCGCATCTTAAGAAAGATTATATAAATTTTCTTCGCGAATATGAAAGTTTAGGTCATATGGAATTTTCTAAAAATAGTGAGGACGCACGATACTTCATTCCACATCACTGTGTCGTAAAGCAGTCCAGCAGCACCACTAAGTTAAGGGTGGTGTTCGATGCCTCTGCTCATTTACCTATGTGTCAGTCGTTGAATGATGTGTTATATGTAGGTCCCAAGTTACAGCGCGATATTGTTGAAATTATCATGCATTTTAGACTGCATCCGTTTGTGTTTAGCGCAGATATTAGTAAAATGTACAGGATGATCCATTTAAGACAGGAGGATCAACGTTTTCAGTTTATCTTGTGGCGCGAAAACCCCACACAAGCAATTAAGGCTTACCGTTTAAAAACCGTAACGTACGGTGTCTCGTCAGCCCCATATTTGGCGCTGAGAACTTTGGAGCAACTCGCTCAAGATGGGGAGGAAAAATTTCCATTAGCTGCACAAGTATTACGCAGAGACACCTACGTCGACGATATTTTAACCGGAGCTTCATCAATCGATACCCTTTTAGAAATAAAAGAACAATTGTCAAACCTGTTAGCTTCAGGTTGTTTTAGTTTACAAAAATGGACTTCTAATTGTCCTCAACTGTTGAAAACAGTTTCACCGGAACACATAGAAACTTCCGTTTCACTTGAAGAAAGCGAAACACTTTATAGCCTCTTAGGTTTGCAATGGGATGCAAAATCTGATTCCTTTTGTTATAAGGTGCTTTCGTTGTCTCCAGTTTTTCTAAACGAGCAATATTATCGAATATTGCTAAAATATTTGACCCTTTAGGATGGCTTACTCCAGTTATTTTTAAGGCAAAACATTTTATGCAAAAATTATGGTTAGCCCAATTAGGATGGGATGATCCCATTCTTGGCAACTTAAGGGTAGAATGGTCAGAATTTCTACGAGAATATGACTTCCTAAAAAATATAAAAATCGACAGATATTTTTCTACACAATCGGTGGCACATAATGTTGTAGTAGGGTTTTCTGATGCGTCGGAATGCGGCTATTGCGCAGCTGTATATTTGGTCATTTTAATGAAAGGGTATAGTTGTTAAAACCAATTTGCTTATGGCCAAAAGTCGTGTAGCACCCTTAAAATCTATGACGACACCCGCTTAGAACTCAGTGGAGCATTGTTGCTATCTCGATTATTTAAATATGTAATTAATTCATTGAATGGTGTACTATCACTTCAACCTAGCCTTGCCTTTACGGATAGTACAACTGTTTTAACATGGATCCGAACAGCGCCTCATTTACTTAAACTTTTGTAGCAAACAGAGTAATTGAAATTAATGAGAATATGCCTCATATAAAATGGCACCACGTCGACTCAAAAGAGAATCCCGCGGATTGTGGCTCCCGTGGCATCTCAGCATCACAATTATTAGATCATCCCTTGTGGTGGGGTGGGCCTTTCTGGCTTAAGTACCCTGTTTCTCAGTGGCGGACTTCAACCGCTTATACATTGAATGCGTCAGAAATAAATACGGAATTAAAATCCTACGCGCTGAATAAAGATTGTTATATTGCAGAAATTAAACCACCTGATTGTAACATTATTCGACGCTTCTCTAATTTTTTACGTTTGCAGCGGGTTTTTGCCTGGTGTTTTCGTTTTATATTAAATTGCCGTGTCAATCCTGCGAATCGTAATTTCGGTTCCGTAACTTCTGAAGAAATACGTATTGCTACGTTTAAAATAGTAAAGCTAACTCAACAAGAACATTTTAGCAATGACATCGTTTTGTTAGCAAAAGGAGAACCTCCGTCTCCTTCTCTTCGAAAACTAAGTGTTTGGATAGATCCCTAGGTCTCCTCAGGGTGGGGGTAGATTACAACATAGCAGTATGACTCAGGATGCTAAGCATCCTTTGTTGTTACAAAAAAAATGTTATTTATCTAAACTTATTATCGATTATTATCACATTTTTTATTTACATGTAGGCCCTCGCAGCTTACAAGCTATTATTTGCCAGAAATTCTGGATTCTAGGCATTAGAAATGCCATCAGGTCTAACTTATCAAAATGCACGGTGTGCATTAGATTAAGAGCTAAGCCTGTAAACCCGTATATGGCAAATTTACCGCCTCCACGTGTAACTCCATCACGACCTTTTTAAATGTAGGGTTGATTTTGGAGGACCCTTTATTATAAAAGAAAGCAAACGGCGTAATGCAAAACTACAAAAGCGTATCTTGCATTATTTATTTGCATGGCCACCAAAGCCGTGCATTTAGAGGTAGTATCCGATCTTACTACAGATGCCTTTTAGCCGCTCTTGATAGATTTGTATCTCGAAGAGGTCTATGCAGCAACATATATAGCGACTGCGGTACAAACTTTAAGGGTGCGCAAAGTCATTTATCTGAAGTTTTGCCTACTTAGCCAAAACAAAGATCCAAGAAGAGATCACTAGTGAGTTAAGTAAAAACCAAATCGTTTGGCACTTTAACCCACCTTCCGCTCCACACTTTGGAGGGCTTTGGGAGGCTGGGATTCGTAGCGCAAAATATTACTTAAAACGGGTAACTAAAGACCAACCTTTAACTTTTGAAGAATTGACTACACTCTTTTCTAAAATAGAGGCAATAATGAATTCTCGTCCTTTGTGCGATTTATCTCCTAACCCTAATGAGTATGCAGCTTTGACGCCAGGACATTTTTTAATTGGTTCATCGTTAGTTTCCGTTCCCGCATTTAATAACGTCAGCGATGTTTCCAATAATCGTCTTAATCGATGGCAGTTACTGCAAAAAATGCAGTCTCATTTTTGGCATCGTTGGAGTTTAGAGTACCTTCATACCCTTCAACAACGTGCAAAATGGGATATTCATACAGCCAATTTAAAAATTGGTGATTTGGTTGTAATTATCGATCTAAATCAACCGCCACTAAATTGGAAATTGGGCAGAATCAAAGAAATTATCCCAGGTTCAGACAACATCGTCCGTGTTGTTTCTGTCCAAACTGCAACCGGTGTATTCACCCGGCCTGTAGTTAAGTTATGTCCACTACTCTTAAACTAAGTGCAAGTATCACATGTTAACATTATTATTATTATTTGATTAAGTTTCTTCGTTTTTTAAGGTGTGAATTTTCTAATTTTTTTTAATTTGTGAAACATGCGATATATGCACAGTATTAATTATAGTTAATATAAAACTTTCCTTTATTTTATTAGAAATCCTTTGATTTCGGTGGGGGGAATGTTTACGATTGCAATAAGAATGAAAATTTCCTATTGTTTAACCATTTCCCTTCCTTATAAAATGTGGTTCAAATACTTTTGCGCGTGTGCAAGTGTAGTGTAGTATAGTAACAATCATTGTCTATTGAAACGTGTTCGTGTAAGTGTGAAAGACCAGGATCCCGTGCCGATCCTGAACTGCACTATCTTCACTGTCTGCATTATAGTTACCCACATCAATGTGCCGGTGAGTACCACAGATTATATAAGTTCCTTTCATATTTCTTTTACCTATTTTACCCGCAATTAGTAAGTATACCAACCCTTACAGTCCACTCTTAATACCTAACATGCATAAAAGGATCAGAAAAATGCACATATAGTGATTCCAGTGTATTAAAAAAAGCTTTGATATTTTGTATATCACTGCATGCATCAACAATTGCTAAATTTAAGCGATGCGCCATACAGTGGATGTAAATCACATGTGGATACTTCTTTTTAATGTGTGCTTGAAGCCCTGATTTATATCCGGACATCACTGCGGCTTCATCATACGACTGACCGATTAAGTGCAGATTTTCTATATTTAGCTTATTCAACAGACCAATAATAATTTTAGAAAGGGAGATAGCATTTCTAGAACTTGAACAATCTACAAATTTTATGAACCGTTCCTGTATTTCAAGCTTATTTGCGTATCTCACGCAGAAAGTTAGTTGTTCTCTCTTGGCAATTCTAGCCACATCGCACATGATTGAAAATATTCCACATTCTTTAATTTCAGTTATAATTTTTTGTTCAATATTTGACGATATGATTTCTATGAGTTCGTTTTGTATCTTGGCACTAGTGTAGTTTTTAGGATTTTTGTAAATGCTTTCGAAATCAAGGTTATATTTTGCAAGAAATTGACATATTTCTTTAAAATTTGATTTGTTTAAAGAATTGTCATCTTCTTCATTTCCTCTTTATACCAAACCTTGTCTTGCTAGAAGCAAAATAACGTCTGCAAGACACTTTAGATATTCTCTGTTTTTTAAAACTTGATTTTTGTAAGCAGTTGATAGTTAAATTGAAACAGTATCTCCACCTGACTTTTGCGCTTGTTTTAAGTTTGACCACTTGACCATGTTTTCTGCAAGTATTTTGCTTATCTAATTTTTCTTTAAGTTTTTTCCAATTTGAAAATCCGTCTGAAATAAACACATCAGATTCGCGTGCAATTAAACTTCCTTTTCCAAAATTTCTGCAAGCGAAACAATAAACGACGTTTTTAATGACGCTATATTCAAGCCAAGGAGTATTTTGGAAATATTTAGAAAAAAAAGAATGATTTAGCTTTTGAAATTTTGTTTATGGATAGCACTTCAAAATCGGTTGTACTAGGCCACCATGTATAGTTCCTAAATCTAAATCTTCAGTAGCTGCTTTTGTACTTGAAGTTTCTTCTGCGCTTGAGGTGCTAGGCGAAAACAATGAATTTTTCGATGGAGCAGTTTCGGCAGGTTTCTCATTACGTTCAACGGCAATGGCATTAGTATTATCATCGTTGATCGAAATTGGGATCTCGGTATTTTGAGACGAATGACTATCTGGAAAGGGTCGTTGTTTTTTTCAAATGCTCCACCCGAAGGTGCTACATTGGCCAGGAAGCGAGTTGTTTTTACCTGGAAAATTTTGAATTTTGCCGAACCCTTGCTATTCCAACCAAGGTAGGGATCTTTAACGTGCGTGACAACACTCACACACGGGACCAGCATTTTACCTCTGATCCAAACGAGGGTGTATTTTTGTGAAAAATGTTCGCCTAACATTTTTCAAGCGGACCGTGTCAGAATTCGAACACGGAACCTTGGGCGTAGTCACACACATACCACTACGCCATAGAGACGCCTAGGGTCGTTGTCCTCTGAAAAACTTTCTGATGTCTTGCATTATTAATCTAAAAAATAAAAATCTTACAATACATGTAAAAAATAGTTAAGTGCGAGTTTAACTTTAAGATTTGTGCTGATTCTTAAATTTTAGGATAACTAAGTGTTGAGAAATATAACGAAAAGTAGCTATTGTAAAAAATATTCATATTTTTGATAACTGCTTAAATAACCCTAGTAAAAATAAAAACAGAAATCGCATACTTTGGTTTTTCAAAAAATCTCTAAAACAATTTTTTAAAGTTTGTCAATGGCATTTTGTTGGACGCATAAATTGCCTACTTTGCCAAATTTAAAGTACCCACCTATCTCTCATCGTTTCTGAGATCCTCATGGTCACCCTCGAATTTAAATCACCCTGATACTGGTCATATTTGGCAAAAGCCCTATCCTATATCTTTTATTTATGTGCTAAAATTTATATTTTTTACTTGCCAATTTAATGTAAATATAAAAACATTTATTACACACGACACACAATGAGAAACACACTACACTAAGCAAAGCACTAATTTATTATCAAATAAACTTGCTTTTACTACTAATACTAATAAAAATATTAATCACTGACAATCACTTCTTTGTTTTCTGAATCGGAATAGAGGTCCAGGTAGACAAAACTAACATAAACACTAAACTAACAGAAAAGAACAGTAGCCTGCATCTGTGCAGAATATACCTACAACTTGTACTCTAGCGTTGCACCACACCACCCCTCCATGGTGCTTCTGACCATGCTTTGCCATTGCAACAGATGCAGACTGCGACGCCTGCCGTCTACTGTGTTACATGAATCGGCATGCCTTAATAGAAATCGCTAGAATACTACAGGGGGGTGGAAGCCGACTTGTATAAAAGGCTATTGCTTTACGCGAAATGTAACTATTTTCAATTTCTTCAAATGGAACATCAGTGTAATGTATATTATATCACAAATAGATTTATCGTAAAAAATAAATATATATGATAAAAAGATTTTTAGGCATAAAGTGAACCGTTCTTGAAATATTGATACATGTCCAAATATTCAAAATAATAGCTTACTAAAACTACTAAAACATAAATTGTTGTTAACTTAACTTAGGTGGGTAACCATTTTTAATATAAATCAAAAAGAATACAAAAAAGAGACTTTTCTCAGTTTGAAAATTCAGTCGTATTTATTTAACTACAATCAATATAGTTCTTCTACGAGACTTAATTCGGTATTATTTGGTAGCATAGATAGATTTCGCTTTAAAAAGAGTGGCAATGGCAATTTTCCTAATACTCTCCGTTCTCTTTATTTTGTTTTTGTTTTTTGATTATATTTTGTTTGGCCAAATTCTTTATGAGGGGTGGAATGGAATATGGGGGGGAAGCTAAACCCCCCCAACCCCCTTACTTACGTCTATGGATAATATCATTTTTAAAAACCGTTTAAATGTACTCCAAAATAGGCAACTATTTTACCTTTTAACTGACTTTGTATCTCTTACCGTTTTTGATATAGCAGTGTTCTCCCTTTATATATGAGGCAGTCGGTATACATTCTTTCTATCCAGCATGGTTTAGATTAATATTTTTTATTATTTTGAAATCTAGCTAGATACTTTTGTAAATTTGCTCTTGAGGTTAATAATTACTTACTTAAAAGTATTCAAATATAGCACCAGATAACAATCATCAAGTCATCTTGAGCATATTTTTGTTTTGTTTGGTTTATACCTTTGTCAAAGGTAATTTTTTAATGATTTTAGGCACATAATGAAAAGCTTTAATTAGATATTTTTTAATGCTAAAAGCCATGTCATTTTATAAGTTACTCGGCCATCCGAGATTTTGTTTAGGAACTTTATTTTATAAAATATTTGATTATTGTTCTACATTTAACAACAAACTTTCTGTAGAGCATACTGTTTATCAGTAATTAAGATAGGAAGTTTTAGATTAACGTGCAATTACGTCACTGATTGAATGTAAAACTTTTAGCTACTTAGTTTTATTTGAAGTGTGATTATTCGCTTTATTGATAACGCCATTTTGATTATTGTTTTCACATTATTAATTTTTACTAATTACAATATGCATTCACATTTTTATCATTTTAAAGTATTAGCAACAGTCCAAATTAAAAGCGTTGTTAACGAATACAAGTTTTATTCATTAGTTTTTATCAAATTGCAAAATGTTTTGGTTGACGGTATAGTTCTCATGAAGGCGACAGTCGAAACACCATCATTGTTAGAGTTCTCATTCGAAAAGTTTCCTCGAGAAACAATTATGTATAAAATTGCTGATAATCTTTATTGCTGATATTTTTTTGTATAAATATTTATGGTTCCGCATTGGGACCGTGTCATTTTACAAACTCGACGTTTCGCCCACTTTTGTAAGGGGCTTCATCGGGACAAGAAAAGAAAATAAGTAATAAAATAAAAATAATAATAAAGATAAGAAGGATAATATTAAGTAAACAAGTTAAAGTGAAAGTAGCGAAAGTGGTAGTTTATATAGGGCAAGAGCTTGATGGATGCATGAGTGATCATGAATACAGAGGAGGTCGTAACGTATCAGTGAACGTCACGGTTCCGCTGTTGTGAACATAGGTTTGTTTTCCAAATGGAGGAAAGGTAGTAACCATTGTCTTTGTTTAGATTATTAGAATTTTTAGTGATTTCTACAGATTCTCTTTTTCTATTGTACAAAAATGGAATTCTGGCAATTAGTGTCGTCTTGTCAAAGTTAATAGCATGACCTGTTTCATGTTGGTGTTCGGCCACCGCTGAGCGATTGTACTGGCTTGTTCTTAAGCATCGCTTATGCTCGTTTAGTTTTGTCTGTACTGACCGTCCTGTTTCTGTATACTAAACCGCAGCTGCAAGGTATACTATATACGCCTAGGGCTTTAAGACTGTTTTCGGAATCTTTTGGGGTTGGTAATATTTGTGAAATTTTATTAGTGGGTTTATAGGTTGTTTTGATGTTGTGTTTACGTAGAATTTTGCCAATTCGGTCTGGTACTCTGTGTATATATGGAAGGATTGCTAAAGATCGTGTGTCAGGATTACAGCGTGGTTTGGGGATTCGTGTAGGATGCAGATGCCGGTTTATAACCCTGCTGATATCTGAGTTGCGATAACCGTTTTTAATGACTAGTTTTTAGATGGGTCAGTTCATTAGATAAATATTCTTGTTGTGAAATCTTAATTGCACGGTGGACTAGAGAGTTGATTACCGATGATTTTTGTGACGGATGATAATGGTGACGACTCATGTAGGTATTTGTCTGTGTGTGTGTGGGTTTTCGATATGCGGAATGACCTAGTCGTCCGTTAGGTTGCCGCTCCACCAGAACGTCAAGGAATGGCAGAGTTCCGTTCTTTTCAATTTCTATAGTGAATTTAATATCTATATGTTGATTGTTAATATGATCTAGAAAATTATTGAGCGTTTGGTGTCCATGGGACCAGATTGCAGAAATGTCATCTACATAACGGAGCCAAGTTTTTGGTTTAAGGTTTGTGGATTCTAGAGTCATGAATTCCAAAGACTTCATGAATATATTGGCCACAATAGGGGATAGAGGTGAACCCATTGGTGTGCCAGAAGTTTGTAAAATTGTCCGTCGAAGACAAAATAGGTAGAAGTTAAGCATTTTTCAATGAGCGTGGTCAGGTACTCAAATTCGTTTTCTTGAGGTGGGAGTTGTTTAACAATGGAGACAGTGTCTATAACAGGTACGTTTGTAAATAAGGATGTTTTCGTCAAAACTGACTAGTATATCATTAGTGTCTAGCTCAATATTTGCAATTAGTTCTATGAAATGAGTGGAATTTGAAACATTAGTAGGGGTGTTACCGGAATAGGGTTTTAAGAAATTTGCTAGATATTTTGCAAGGTGGTAGGGTGGCGAGTCAATTGTGATCACTATCGAACGGAGAGGTACATCAGGTTTATGAACTTTAGAAAGACCGTACCACTTTCGCTACTTTCACCAGTTACTTTGCCACAAGACACCTTTTGGCTTAATTGGGCCAGTGAGTCTGCTAGTTCAGAAGTAACTCTACTTACTCTTTACACTTCAACATGACTACTTAATATTATCATTCTTATCTTTATTATTATTTTTATTTTATTACTTATTTTCTTTTCTTGTCCTTATGAAGCCCTTTACAAAAGGGGGTGAAACGTCGATCTTAGTTTATAAAATGATATGGTCTCAACCCGGAACCATAAATATTTATAATGATTCCGGCTGTGAAAGCCTCCGACAATATTTTTTTCTAGTTTCTTTTTATTCCTTCCTGTCCTTGTCATTGTTATCTTTTTGTTAAACTTTTTGATATACTTTCATGCATGGTTTTATTCCCGTCTTGTCTGCTATTATTCTTGGATGTACAATTGATGAACAATGAATTAGATCTAATCCTCATTCTGCAGTCTTATAGAAAGCAACCTAGAAACAATTAGTTAGGGAAGTACATTTTGAATTATACCTAAAGACCGCTAAACATGCGTATCTGCGACTGTTAAGGAATTTAAGCCATTTCTAATAAGTACAACTTGTATTTAATGTTACTGTTGTGAACAGTACAACAATGCATCCCTAGATAATGAATTATTCCTGCAGGAGCATTGCTAGTAATACTCCAAATTTCAACGATCATGTAATTCGTGATCGTAGCACGCTTCTAAGCGTAAGGTGCATGCTCTAACAAAATAATAAATAAATAAGCGCGGAGTTGACCACTTGGCAAGTGTAGCAACTGTCGGGCAAATGTCGAGTAAATGTGAAAAATGTTTAGCAACTATGGCAAATGCCCAGCAAATGTATGGGTATTGTAGGATACGCTTGATAAATGTACATTAAATATTTAACAATTTTGGAATAACTTTTATGTTACTAACTGATGCTTAAGAATGGGCCATAGATTGGTATTAACGCAAAAAAATTTTTATAATAACTAAAATTGAACCGGATGTTTTTAAGGTACGTATAAAGTAATGAAGCTATCCTCCACATGCTGTAATTGAAATTCCTTGGTGGGTGACTTCCGGTATAATGTTTATGCCGTATGACAAACCTATCGTAAAAATTTATGGTATGGTTAGGGTTTAAAGTTTACAAACCCAGAAATTGATGTGTTTAATTATTTGTTACGTTTTCTATATATTAAAAAAAATTACTGTCTCGTTACTTTAAAAACCTTTTCAGTTCTTGCTCGTTTAAATTTACTTTGCTACATTTCTATAATCTCAATCCGCGTAGATAGGGAGTATAATGTAAGTAAGAGCCGCTATACATACGACCACGTCCCGAATGCTCCAACCGAAGGTACTACATTGTGCGTAAGTAGGCAATCAACTTACCTCGTCCTTTATTTAATTCAAAGTCAATATGTTTATATTTTCTGGTTCCTATCTTACATGTAAACTTGACGAATGAGGGCTGTCCGGAATGGAGTGAGTGAAATGGTAATTCCTAGAATTGATATAATGTGAATTTTGAAAAACAGTTCAAGGCGTGAAATGCAATTCTGTTTTGATGTAATGTATATGTACAATACATGTCGAATTTCGTAGACAATTAAAATTAAATATGTACGAAGAAGTTATCCGAGTTACAAAATTATTTCAGAAATAATTATACTCTATACAAAGCGTAGAAAATACCTACATTTCTGGATGACTCATTAACGATAACTTGGTTAAGCGCGCTTAAAGATTTTAATTAAGTTTTAAAGTACTTTGCAAGTGACGATTAATAATCAGTTGCAAGTGCCAAAATTATGTTGAAACAAAGTCAGGCGCCCCAAAATCTATATGCATGTGCCATTGTTATAGTTATTGAAGTAATAAATCGGGAAATTTATCTCTAAAACCTGAGTAGATAGTAATATCATATACAGGCTGTCAAACAAACATTGATGTTAATAATTACTGAGTGGTTATAACTTGGAGGTATTACTTATCCTCAGAGCATGGTTAATCTATTTTATAGTTTTATCAATGTTAATATTAAAACCCGGCTCCTTTCTATTGGAAGCCGGGAGTAAACTCCAGTAGAGATGGTATTCGATTTTTTCTTTTCTGATTGTACAAATCAAGAGGAAAGGAATGATGCTAAAAACCTTTTAAGTATTTTATTTAGGTTGTTTTAATAAAAATGCGTTTGCAAACTTTCATAAATAATTCAGGTTAAAAGACAATTAAGAAGCATTCATTTTAAACAGTATTACTTGAAAGTGTGAGATGTGCTAAGATACAAATTATGTACTGTGCTGTTACGGTCTCACTCGTTATAGTAGTGTTTTAGTAAATGTGTTGCTGTAGGACAACTTTAAAGTGATGTATTGCTACGGTCTGAAAGTGATTGTTTTGTTTATGTGACATGACATTTATTTTATAACTACCAATGAAAGTGTTGCGATTTTTTTTATATAAACATTTTGTTTTAACGGAACGCTGCATTGAAAACTGTATCAAGGGCAAAAGACTACAATTAAAAAGGTTGAGCATTAAGGTGAATATTTGGAGATAAAGAATATGCCACAGTTCAACTAGAACTGCTATGTATAATCACGGTCTTGGGATTTTTTTTTTGTCTTTCTACGACCCTTCCACTCCACGACTTTTTAGTTAGTACGGTATTCTTTTTTCTTTTTCTTGTTGTGGTAATCGGTGCACACTACCTATGTTGCTTTCGTTACCCTCTTCCTGGTTCGCACGGTATGTCGTAACATATTAGCTGTACCAATGACACAGGCGGACGCTTCAAATAATGTTTATTTGTTACTCATTAGCATACTGCATTTTGAATTTCAATACGAACCATAAGAGTTCCACTTTACAAGTAACGAGCTTGTAAAACGCTACTTTCAAAAGCAAAATCTTATAGCAACAAATGTTTTCTTTATTCGATCCCTTTAAGTTTATGACTGCGGTTATTGGGAATTTGCAACATTGGCATTAAAAAGAAATTGCAGCAGCTAATCATGTGCTTCGAATTTATAAAGTAACATTTTACAAGCTCGTTACCTGTAAAGTAGAACATCCATTGTTTGTATGGAAACTCAAAAAATGTTGTTTACTAATGCCTTACAAATAAACATTATTTTAAGC
Source organism: Platerodrilus igneus (assembly GCA_036346225.1). NCBI lineage: Eukaryota > Metazoa > Arthropoda > Insecta > Coleoptera > Lycidae > Platerodrilus > Platerodrilus igneus. The sequence continues at coordinate 79,770 of JARFIW010001773.1, read as the reverse complement.
GTCCGTCGGTGTCATTGGCATTGCTTATAATAAAACACATCAATCAATCCGTAGGTTTGTAAACTTTAAACTCCAAACCATACCATAAACTTTTAAGACAGGTTTACCATACAGCATAAACATTATACCGCAGATCTCCCACCAAGGAATTTAAATCAGAGCATGTGGTGGGTAGTCTCCTGACTTTTATACGTATTTTAAAAGCATCCGCTTCAATTTTAGTTCTTAAAAACTATTTTTTGCGCCATTCTTAAGTATCAGTTAAAATGTTTCCATGAAGTTGTGAATCACCCTGCATCGCAGCAAATGTTCAGCAACTATTTCTTCAAACAGACCTTTTTGAAAAACAGCTAACTGTATAAGAGCAACTTTGTTACAGGTGAAATATGCGTGTAAACAATTAAATTTTGATATGTGCTGAAAGAGCGGGGACCCCCTTGCTTTAGTATCCTAATGTTGATCTTAATTTTTAAAAAATTCTCATAATAAAATGCTCATCCCAAATAAGATAACATCACTGGGGTAGCTGGATCTCTTTTACAAATCACTGACCTTACCTATTACCTAAATAAATTGAAATAAAAACCCATCTAAACTTAATCTCCATTACGTAAAAATAATTTTAGTGCACATACAAATATACTCTCCTAAAAACAAATTCCCACCCTTAAATTTGACCAGGTATTGCTAAAATAAATCCTAAAGGAAATCTAAAAAGAACTTTAATCTAACTCATTGACAAAACTATTCGCCACTCCAAATTTTTCCTGCTTTCTTATTTAATTATAGGACATTCCGCTTGAAAAATGTTAGACGAGCATTTTTCACAAAAATACGCTTTCGTTCGGATGAGAGGTAAAATGGAGGGCTCATGTGTTTGTGTTGTCACGCACGTTCGAGATCCCTCCTTGCTTGGAATAGCAAGGGTTCGGCAAAATTCAAAATTTTTCAGGTAAAAAGAAACTTGTTTCCTGGCCAATGCAGTACCTTCGGGTGGAGCATTGGAAAATCACATGTAGGGTAGAATTTATTACAACTACTTTGTATGTGAAGTTTTCTAAGCGGCTGTTTGATTTTATAAGACAAAATTTTATAGAATAATTACTTGATGGATTTTATAAAATAACATTAATTCAAGTGGCAGGAAATCGAGCTTCTTGAGAAATTTTAAGGCGTTTTAAAAATGAATCCAGAGAAAATTACTTGCAGGGTTTTGAACGTAACATATCCCCCCAACAAAATTAAAGGTCGGGGTAAGAAGCAGAAGCAACGGAGCTGGCCGTATATTAAAATGAAAATTACAGGAAAAACTTAAAAAGCGATAAAAGAATTTTTATCCGGCTTGAAAGACCAGTACACACTAATAGGAAAAATAAAAAAATCTTACAAAACTACAAGAAAAACTCAAGAACTAACACAAAAATTTTTATCCGGCTTGAAGGACCAGTATACCTAACCAAGTCAAGGAAGTGTAAAGGATATATGAAGAGGAAAATTGTAAGTAAGCAATCATCGAGGACAAAGGTGGAATGGCCTAACACTGCAAAAAGTCGTCACAGGACGGATATCTCTAGTAAAAAAACAGTAAAGTTTTCCACCTCAAGAAAAGAAATAGGTTTCTAGCGAAAAACAAAATAAGAAAAGGAGTAAGGAGGAAAACCAACAGTACAAGCCAATACTAGACAATAAATGTCAAGCCTCAAGGTGTTCAGGGAACAATGAGAATGCTGGATAGAAAAGTTGAGATACTTCAAGCTGTGGTAACAAAGAATCGTATTATACGAACAACCGAAGAAAAGAACAGCTAACTAGACTTAAAAGTCGACTAAGTCGTGGTTTCCGAAGAAAATAAAAAAGATCTAGAAAGCACCTACCACAGGAAGCAGATTGAAAAAATTTAACTAAGTTTGTAAGAGAACTAGCAGTAAGAAAACCAGCAAAGGGATAGGGAATGGAAGGTGAGTCAAAAGTAATGGAAAAGCTAAACTAAAAAATAAAAAAAGACCAACGTAAACATAAAACTATAAGCAAGCACTACCAAAACTAAAGAGAAAAAAAGGAACAACCTAAAGTATGTATGTATGTGAGGAAGAGCGGGTGTGTATGCGTGTGTATGTATGTATGTATGTGTGTGTGTGTGTGTGTGTTGGACCGCTTTAGTCGTCTCCTTCGACAGGCAGGTCGTACCGTGGGACTATTGTAATCCCGGATCCGCACGGGGTTGGGGTAAGTACGAGGAGCAAAAATAAAAGAAAAGAAATAAAACCAATCAGAACAATAAAATCATTGGAAAACAAGAAATCGTAAAGTCCAAAAATCAAGTCCTAAGGAAGGGCGGAGTCAGCATAGAAATTGTGGACGTAGAGGACTAGTAATGGGGCTTAAAACGTTTACGTCGCCAGAAGAAAAACGAAGCGAGATCAGGTACGTTAAGATGATCAGGATGGGTCGGTTTGAGGTCTTTGACGTACCAGATGCTCTTGGAACCGGAAGAATCGGTAAGCTCATACGTCCAAGGAGAAATAACCTTACTGATGGGGAAAGGACCAAGGAATTCAGGAGCGAGCTTAGCATTGAAATGACGTGAAGCGTCGGACAAAATAAAATTACGGCGCCGAATGGAATCGCCTAATTGAAAAGACACACGGCGACGACGGAGGTTATACCGGTTATGGGTGTAACGGTAGTCCGCTGTTTCCCAGAATAAAGTATGGGTAGAAATTTAGCTCGTCCGAAAATCACAGAAAAAATTGTAATTATCTTTTAGAAGAAAGCTGTGCATTTACGTGCAACTGTAGTTAAAATGTAGTTACAGCAGGTGGTAGAATTTATTGCAACTACTTTGTATGTGAAGTTTTCTAAGCAGCTGTTTGATTTTAGAATGCAAAATTTTATAGAATAATTACTTGGGAAATTTTATAAAATAACACTAATTCAAGTGGAAAGAAATCGAGCTTCTTGAGAAATTTTAAGGCGTTTTAAAAATGAATGCAGAAAAAATTACTTGCAGGGTTTTGAACGTAACAAAGTTATTTTATTTTATTTTGATCTCTATTTTAGGTTTTACCACACGGACACTTTCTTGAATATCCATTAATTATATATAGTTTGCAAACAATTATTAAATGCAGTATAATAAAATAATTAATGAATTTGATCTATTGTGTCAGAATGGTAAAAGGAGATCATTGCCCAAATTAATAGCAATACCCGTAGTTTCTTAAAAAGACATGTGTAATACCATTTTCCATTCTGAACGGACCTGCACCTTGACGAAGTTCTAAAATACTAGAACACGTAGAATGGCTTGCGCGTTTCAATGAACTAAACAGCCGAACTATAGGTTTAACTAAATTAGTGGGCTCTTTGGTGAGGAACCAGACTAAAACAGGTCCCCGAAAGAGGGCAGCAGCTTTTTTGGTACTTAGAGTGGCAGAGACCATAGGGGTTGGTATGACATTCTAAGACACACTACTGCGATGTGGAAGGTAACGGGAAACCACCACATTACCTCCCAAGTACACTGCGTACTTAAATTATAATAAAATGATGGCATACAGAAATTGTTAGTAAACATGATGGCATCCTCTGGGGTAAAAAATTCCGGAGGTAAAATAGGTAAAATTTGGATCTCCCGGAGGGGACTACTTCGGGGGATATGATCTGAAAGTATAGAAAAATATTCGTGAACATTCTGCGAGTCGGAGCGTGGAATGTCAGAAGTATGAAACAAGTAGGTAAGCTAGAGAACCTGAAACTCGAAATTGATAGGTTAGCAGTAGACATAGTAGGAATCAGCGAAGTCGGCTGGCCAGAGGCGGGAGATTTTTGGAGTGGAGACTTCAGGGTAATTCATACAGGATCACAGGAAGGAAATTCGGGGGTGGGGATAGTTATGCGAAAAAATATAGGAGGACGTGTAGAAAACTACTTACAAAAGAACGAAAGAGTACTCATGGTTAGATTTTAATCTAAACCGGTAAATACAGTAATAATACAAGTATACATGCCCACCTCTAGCTACAGTGAGGAAGAGGTAGATGCGATCTACAAAGATATCGAAGACATACTAAGATACGTAAAAGGACATGAAAATTTAATAATAATGGGGGATTTTAATGCAGTGGTAGGTGAGGGTAGGGAGGGAGCGATAGTAGTTTTATTTAGTTTAGGCAAGAGAAATGACAGGGGAAAAGGCTGGTAGAATTTTGCGACAAGAATAACTTAACAATCACAACTACATTATTTAACATCATGCTAGAAGACGATACACGTGGAAGATGCCAGCAGATATAGGAAGATATCAAATAGATTAACATTATTGTTAGACAACGGTTTAGAAATCAAGTAAAAGACTGTAGAAGCTACCCGGAAGCGGATATAGACACTGACCACAACTTCGTAATAATGAAGGCCGCACTTAAATTTAAAAATCTGAAAAAGGGGAACGGAAAAAGACACTTTGACTTTGAGAAGCTAAAAGATAAAGATATCCACGAAAGATTTGAAAAAAGTCAAATGAATTGCTGAAAGATATCGGGAAAATTTCTGATACTAAGGAAGTAGAAACAGAATGGAATAACATTAAATCCAGCTTAGACATGGCGGCCAGAGATATTCTGGGGTATACACAAAAAGAAAATAAGAAACCATGGATAACAAAGGATATCCTGAATGTAATAGAAGAAAGACGAAAATACAAAAATAGATCAGACGAAATAGGAAAACAGAGCTACAATAGAAAATTATTCGCAAATGCAGGAAAGCTAAAGAACAATGGATTGATTAAAAGTGCAAAGAGGTACAAACTAAGATGGAAATAGGAAAGACAGATGAAGCCTACAAACTAATTAGAATCAATTTTAGAGATATAGAACCGTATAGCAAAAATATAAGGGATGCGGGAGGAAACGTTATTATAGAAAATGTAGAGAAAGCAGCTGGATGACAGGAATTTATAGCGAGTTTTATTCAGGAGAGGAACTAACAGCAGAACAGGAATTAGACATGGAAAATGACGACCTAGGATATCCTATACTTAGAGATGAGTTTGAATTAGCATTAAAGGGTCTGAAAAATGGTAAGGCGCCGGGTATAGATAAGGTGCAAGCAGAAACTCTAAAAGCTGCTGGCCAAACAGTAACAGAATGTGTCTTCCGACTTGTAAGCTATATCTATGAGACAGGCGAGATACCCAAAGATTTCAAATGTAACATCACAGTAGCTATACCAAAAATAAAGAGGCGCGAATAGATCTGAAAATTTTCGAACAATAAGTTTGACAGCACACGTTTTAAAAATATTAACTAGAATTGTAAAAAGACGAATGGAAAAACGAGCTGAAGAAATACGGTAAGAAGATCAATTTGGGTTTAGGCGAAACAGGGGAACACGACAGGCTACTTTAGCTCTGAGGGTGATAATGGAGAAAACAAAAAAGAAGGGGAAAAGCGTATATATAGGGTTTGTAGATCTGGAAAAAGCATTCGACAATGTAAAATTGAAAAAAATGTTCGAAATACTCAAAAAGATTGGATGAGTTTTAGGGATAGACGGATAGTGCATTGCTTATACAAAGAGCAAACAAAGGTATTAGAATTAGAGCAAGAAAGTAGAGAAGTAAATATTAAGAAAGGAGTGAGACGGGTATGTGCCTTATCCCCATTAATTTTTAACTTGTACATAGAAGAGGCAATGAATAATGTCAAATGCAGGAAGACATTTGGAATTAATACGCAGGGACAAAAGATTGACTTGCTTTGATTTGCAGATGATATAGCGGTATTAGCATCTAGCAAAGAAGAGTTAGAAGCTGCTCTTAATGAACTGGAAACGGTTCTAACGGAGAGATATGGGTATGAAAATTAACAAAAATAAAACTAAAGTTCTAGTATAAAAAAAAAAGGAGAAAGTAAATCAAAAACAAGAATACAAATAGGTAACGGGAACTTAGAAGAGGTTAAGGATTTCTGTTACCTAGGAAGTCAAATAACGCAAGATGGGAAAAGCACAAAAGATATAAAACAAAGATTAGCACAAGGTCGTGCTACATTTAACAAGAAAAAACAACTACTGTGTTCAAACTCAACAAACATAGAAACAAGGAAAAGATTGCTTAAAACATTTGTGTGGAGCACAGCACTGTTATGGCTGTGAAGCCTGGACAGTAGGAGAAGTGGAGAAGAAAAAGGTAGAAGCTTTTGAAATGTGGTGCTACAGACGTATGATGAAGATATCATGGACAGACAAAGTTAAGAACAAAGAGGTACTAGAAATGGTAGGGGAAGAAAGAAGTATGTGGAAAACAGTAAAAAATATGAAAGATAGGGTGATAGGCCACATACTAAGACAATACTGCGGAATATATTAGAAGCAGAGGTAGGGAAAAAGAGAAGTAGAGGTAGACCTAGGTTAGACTACTGCACACAGATAGTGAAAGATGTAGGCTGTGAGAATTTCAGGGAAATATGTAGGCTAGCTCAGAATAGAAATCAATGGAGGTACGCTTCCAACCAGTCACAAGATGTAAAAACTATTGACAAAAATAATAACTGTACTTAAACATATTGATTATTATAAACAACTACAGATATTGGTTTTGCAATACTCTGAACTAATGTTAATTGTGCGAAAGGATTTACTGGAAAACATTAATACGGAAAATGTCTAAGTGTTGGGTTATCCTTGGCGGTCACAGGCTGCTTAACCCCCTTCACATACTACTGCATTTCGGTGAAATAGGGCATATAATTAGAAAACAATAGAAGGGAATCGAGCGAAAAAATAAGTGCTCTTAAATCTGATTATTATTATAAACAACTACAGGTGTTGGTTTTGAAATATTTTCAACTAATGTTGATTCTGCTTAAGGATAAATTGGAAAACTATTAATTCGACAAAGGTTCAAGTACTGGGGGAACTTGGCAGTCAAAGGCTGCTTACCTCTCTTCACATACAACTGAATATCGGGGAATTGGGTATATAACTGTAAAACAATAGAAGGTGACCGAACTGCATCAAACAAGAAAGAACGGCAACTATGTTCAAAGATAACGAACATAGATACAAGAAGAAAACTATTCAAATCATAGTGTGGAGTACAACACAGTACGTCTATGAAATAGGGGCAGTAGGAAAAGCAGAGAGAAAGAGATAGAAGCCTTCTGGAATGTTGTGCTTCAGATGTATGGGGATGGTAGCATGGATAGACAAAGTTAATAACAAGTAGGCTGTTGAAATAGTAGAGGAATAAAGATGTTTGTGGAAAACGAAAAAAATAGGAGAAATAGAAGGACAGAATATGTTGTAAGGCATTTCTGGGGAATAGTATGGGATATATTACAAGCAGTGATAGGAAAGGAGAGGTAGAGGTAGACCGAGATCAGACTTTCGCACACAGATAGTGATAGATGCAGAGTGTGCAAATTTCAGGGAAATGTGTAGGTTGGTTCAGACTAGGAAACAATGAGGGTACGCGTCCAACCAGTTCTAGGACTGAAGACCTGACGATAATGTTGATGATGAATACCATTTTAGAATCTCTATTAATTGGGCTACTTTTATACCAATTGATCATCCGGGTTTACATACACTTTTTTTCATCACGAGAGCTTAAGCTTAGGAGAAAAGATTTGAAATCACAAATTTTAAGATTTCGACTTTTCTAAAAAAATCAACAGTGATGCAAAAATAGTAATGTACCTCTGTTAACACCAGTAAACGCCATTTGTGACCATGACGCCAAAGAAAGTGGTTTAAGGGAGTCAATTTTAGAAAATCTCAAAAAGTTCAATTATCTTGAAAACCGTGCGACTTTTACTGAGCATGAATTTACATTTTCTGAACAGTTATGAGGCCCTCCATTAGCAGCTAAAGGATTATCCACTATTTACCGAACACCGTGTATAAATAATGTAATTGTTGCAAATATTTTATTTTAATTGTATAGAGATGGAGCCCGAATGTAACGGGAAGGAACTCCGGCTAAAAGCTGTAATGCTTATTGTTTTCTTTTAATTTAGAGGAGGATGTGACGTACTAGATTCGCAAAGTTCGCAGGAGAAATTTTCATTTTAATTTTTTGGTATGATAAAATGCGGAACTCTTTTTTATTCTATCGGGAACTACGAACTGTGAAGGAACTCTCGTTTTTTTGTAATTTAAAGAGTGCCGTGCCCACTTCACAGGCGTGGTGCTGAAGAGCCAGAGATTTAAAGAAATAAATTCCAAAAGTTATCGCAAAAACAAATTTCCAATTTTTCACACGCCCAACCCTCCATCGGGGGAGGGTTAAAATAATTTGGTAGTAGAATCATAAATTCAAAACTTCTTTTAGGTTAGGTATTGGCGTTAACTGAATAATTTGTCCTTGCCTAATATGTTTTAAAATTCCCTCAATACTGGATTTATTAAATAAAAATCAACTTTGATTCTAACTTTTACCACAGTTATTTTAATATATTCCCTAGGAAATAAAAATGCGGTTTGTTTTAAGATATTGGAAGATTACTAAGTATAGAAATAAATTGTTGACACAAAAAGTGTGGCTCTACACCGCCAAAGTTTTACATTTACACAAAGCTTAATTAAAGGCTAGGTCCGGTTTTGAAACCACGGCCCATCACATAAACACTTGGGGGCTATAATTTTTTCAGTATATTTTTATATAACAGGCTTTGGTTGCCCTCACCAATGCATTTCAAGTACATCAGTTAGAAGCTGCGCAACCCTACGCCGAAACCGATGCTCAAATGTTAATTCTCGTAGAATATTCGTTAACAAAACCCGTCAGGCTCTGTATATGAAAAATTAAGAATTCGTCACCAGTCTCCAGTTCTACTATAAAAACATCCATATAGTAAGCAATTAAAGGTTACTATTGGGTTTGTGGTTACAATACACTATATATTGTGTGGTTAAATAAAAACATTAGATCATTATTTTTAAAATATGTTCATTCGGCTATCTTCGAAATGATTCGTACGATAATCTGTTATAACGTAACACGGACATGGAGTAAAGTTGAACAGGCGCATGACGCATATGCAGTATTATTGTGCCTTTCGTATCGTGTGTTTGTAGGTGTTATAATATTCATCGTGTTTTCGATGTTGTGAGATTACTGTTAAAATGGCGACTCGGGCGATATTAAAAAAAATACGCTTGCCGTTCACCTGAGATTTGTAAATTTGCTGCATATTATTACACTAAGGAACCAGACGTTTTATTTTTACACGCTTTTTTTAAATGATTGCCCTTTAAATTTCCGTAATGTAAATAGACTGACTCAACTTTCTATAGCTTTTTTACATATTTTATTTATAATTTTCTAAATTAATTTCGCTCGTAAAATAACTAACAACCCGGTACTTTTTAAAATTAAATTAAAATCATGGATAGTGTATTATTAACGTCACCTGGTAACAGCACACGGATAAAATCACGATTACGTATTGCCGCCGCTAAACTTTTGACTCGTAATACTTCAAAAAATCGGCACTATAAAAACCATACAATAAATCACAGAGGTAGCCGAAGTAACTTAAGTAGCAGGAGCACTAGTACATCCTTCCTGAAGCAGTTGAGGGGTTTGGGCAGACGCAATTTTAGAAATGGAAAACACGAACACAACGATACGGCTCTTGCCAAAAATACTCAAAAGTGTAATGGTTCTTTTTATAACACAGGAATATTTACAAGGTAAGCACTTGAATACATAACCTTGCATTAGCATCTTTGATAAATAAATAACCTCAGTACATTTAACATTATTTATTGCCAAATAAATGTAATTCTTTTGGAAATTTCTGTTGTATGTGTTCACTGCATAACGCAGCTGACAATAATACCTTCATGCAATTTATATACACCCATAAAATTATAGATACTGCAAAAATTTCATTCATCATTTAAATGCAATTCAGCTTTAATTCTTGTGATTATACAAGGTTGTCGAACAGCAAGATTGCAATTTTCTTTTAAAAAAAAAAGCCGCAAATGAAACAAGACCCGTTCTTTTAGACAATAATTTTTGTAGAAATTTTTCATTGTGCACGCAGTTTTCGGAATAAGACCGATTCTTTATCTCTTATCAAATAAGGTCAATGTACTAGTCAAAACTAGGCCCACCAAATGCCTAAATTGATAAGCTTAGTGAAGTAGGCACCACATGGCACAATTAAAAAGTTTGTAATTCGATGTGCTCAAAGTTAGCTCTAATACCCCTAACATTAAACTCCCCTAGCGTTTGAGGGGATATAACTATCGACAAATTAAGGTTGTTGCCATAGTTGAAGCTAATTTAAATATGTTTTGCGAAAAGCGTTTTAGCCATTTTGTTGCACCCCTAACTCGTATAAGAACTTAAATCTCCAATAACAGTAACAAGTGAGTTATAAAAAATGTAATTTGTTCTATGCTAACCATGTTCAGTACCAAGCTACGCGAAATACCTCTTCACAGATTATTTCTGGGAAGGGTTAACCACCTGCAAGATTTGTGTACAACACATTTGTCATTTGCTACATTTGCCAAGCATTTGCCTGACATTTCCCATATTTGCTTAACTTTCGCTGGACTGATCCATGCGTTAATTGCAAGATCACATTACTTGGGCCCATCAAATTAATCCTCAAAAATGCATTAGAATTTTGGTTTCGACCTTACTTAAGGTCGGTTTGACGCAGCTCTAACTTCTTTTCTATTCTATGCTAATCTAAATAGTTCTACATACCCTTCACAACCTAAATTTCTAATAATTTGACTATAGCTTGGTCTAGGTCTTCCCATACTCTTCTATCTTTTTCCTATCTACCTGGCGCTACGTAGATATTAGCTACCTGATGGTTGTTAAAGAACTTCAACATGTTTACATAATTGCCATTTATAAGGAAATGAAATATTACCTGGTTATCTCCTCTAAAAAAAGGAAAAGTGTTAAATTATGTTATGGTAAAGCTTAAGCAACGAATCGCTGCCTACATGCCAGATATGGCAGAGCGAGGGGACAAGCGATATGTTTGCATATCTTCACTAAAACGATAACATCGATAACCGAGTGGAGAATGTATAGCAAGGATTAACTAAAAACCGCAGCAGTTTTCGAAAATTGTGCAAAAAGCTATTTATTAAACATACAGCGTAAATAACAAAATAAAAGCAAAAACACAAGTGTAAGATATAGGTTCCGATCGTTTACTTTTATCTTTTTTGTAATTTTGTTATATTTGGAACCAATCTTCTATATGTCCGTTTGGATGATGGTCTAGAACAAAATGCCTATCGTTGTTATTGGTCCATAGCGGATAAATTTTCCTTTCACTTCTTCCTATATTTAGTGCTTTCGCGGCTCAGACAAAGGTATTTCAGGGTGTACAAATTTAATTTATACAGATTTTCTTCCACTTCTTCGATAAGCCTTCCGGTGTACCAGGCTTAAGAATAATACAGTGCATAAAGGATTCCAGGACTATATTCTTTTGACCATTCTTATTTTCTGACGTATTTCGCAGTGTAATAGTTATGGTTCTCACTCGGTCTACTTCAAACAAAAAGCCCACATACATTGTTTTTTAAATAACCAACACCGGGTAGGCTTTTTAACGTCCATTCGAGGGGTTCATTACTAGACAAATGTGCCATACAGGAACCGTTATTTGTTTATCGAATGTCGTCAAATGCTATCAAATGTTGTTAAATGCATTCATATGTTGTCCAGTGTTGTCAAATGTGGTCAAATGCCGCAAATGTCTTCAAACGCTGTCAAATTTGGTCAAATGTTGTCAAATGTCTCAAACGTTGTCAAACGTCATCAAATGTGATTAAATGTCTTCAAATGTTGTCAAACGTTATGAAATGTCTGATAAATGAATGTTACCAATATCTTACAAAAGCTTTCAACTGTTACAAAAATTTCCTCAAACGAGATATGAAATTTTATTAAATGTTATTAATGTTATTGAATGTTATTAAATTTAACGTTTGAAATATTGTAGATCCCACACAAATAGATGGAGTTATTTCAGTTGTCTGGCATATCGACAGTGAAATGTTTTAAGTGTAAATTGAAGATTATAAATAGTATATTGAACCTTAAGTAAAATACATTTCAAATATAACATAATACCTACCTTTGAGTATTGAGTATCGGTTTGACCTCTTTATAATTTTTATCCTGTTAAAGGATTTGTGGTATTAACTTAGCCCACTTCTACCCTCCAGTTCTTTCTCAATTTCTCATTGTAGAATTTCAGTAATTATTGACAGCTATTGTTTAACTGGAACTATCATACACACCTATTGCACATCATCATCATTAGGTCAGTCCTGAAACGGTAAGATGCCTACTCTCATTGACACCTATTCTGAACTCGCCTACACATTCCCTGAAATCTGCACAGTCTGCATCTATCACTATCTGATCTAGGTCTACATCTACCTCCTTTTTCCTGTCTCTGCTTGTAATATATCCCATACTATTCCCCAAAAATGCATTAGAACGTATTCTCCCCGTCTATTTCTCCTATTTTTTTTCGACAGATATCTTTATTCCCCTACTATTTCTATAAGCTATTTGTTATTAACTTTGTCTGTCCATGCTATCATCCTCATACATCTGAAGTACAACATTTCAAAAGTCTGCTAGCGTTTTTCTGTCTGCTTTCCCTACTGCCCGTATTTCATTGGCATACTGTGCTGTGCTTCACACACACGCGTTCAACAATTTTCTTCTTGTTTCTATGTTTGTTGTCTTTGATCATAGGCGCTATTCTTTCTTGTTAGGTGCGGTTCGGTCTCCTTCTATTGTTTTGCAATTATATACCCTATTTCTCCGACTTTCAGTGGTTGTGAAAGGGGGTAAGCAGCCTGTGGCAGCCGAGTTTCCCCAGCAGTTGAACTATTGCCGATTTAATATTTTTTCCAAGATATCTTTTCGTAGAGTCCACATTTGTTGCAGATATTTCACAACCAACACATGTAGTTGTTTATAATAATAATCAGATTTATCTGCGCTTATTTTTTTCGTCATTAGGTTTTCCGTCTCAAAACTGGTTGGACACGTACCTCCACTTATTTATATTCTGAGCTAGCTTACACAGTTTCTGAAATTCCCACACAGCCTATATTCAGTTCGGTTCCCCTCCTATTGTTTTTTAATTATATGCCATATTTCACCGAGATTTAGTGGTATGTGTATGGGAGGCGGCTCCGTGGCGTAGTGGTATGTGTGTGACTACTACGCCCAAGGTCCCGGGTTCGAATCCCGACACGGTCCGATTGAAAAATGTTAGGCGAGCATTTTTCACAAAATTACGCCCTCGTTCGGATGAGAGGTAAAATGGAGGTCCCGTGTGTGTGTGTGTGTGTTGTCACGCACGTTAAAGATCCCTACCTTGCTTGGAACAGCAAGGGTTCGGCAAAATTCCAAATTTTCCAGGTAAAAAAAAACTCGCTTCCTGGCCAATGTACTACCTTCGGGTGGTGGAGCATTGGAAAATCACATGTAAGGTATGTGCAGGGGGTTAAGCAGCCTGTGGCTGCCAAGATCCCCAACACTTAGACATTTGCCGAATGAATAGTTTTCCAGTAATCCGTTCACACAATTAATATTATTCGAGAATATTACACAACCAATACTTACAGTTTCTTATAATAATCATCATGTTTAAGTACAGTTATTTTTTTGTCATTAGTTTATCCATCTTAGAACTGGTTGGATGCATACCTCCATTGATTTCTATTCTGAGCGAGCCTACATATTTCCCTGAAATTCCTACAGCCTACATCTTTCACTATCTGTGTGCAATAGTCTAATCTAGGTCTACCTCTACTTTTCTTTTTTCTTATCTCTGCTTCTAATATATTCCGCACTATTCCCTCATGCCGTAGTATGTGACCTATCAACCTATCTCCTCTATTTTTTACTGTTTTCCACATATTTCTTTCTTCCTCTACCATTTTTAGCACCTCTTTGTTCTTAACTTTGTCTGTCCATGATATCTTCATCATTCGTCTGTAGAACTACATTTTAAAGTCTTCTACCTTTTTCTTGTCTGCTTTTCCTACTGTCCAGGCTTCACAGCCGTACAGTGCTGTGCTCCACACATATGTTTTGAGCAATCTTTTCCTCGTTTCTATGTTTGTTGTTTTTAAACACAGTAGTTGCTTATTCTTGTTAAATGTAGCAAGACCTTGTGCTAATCTTTGTTTTATATCTTTTGCACTTTTTCCATCTTGCGTTATTTGGCTTCTTAGGTAGCAGAAATCCTTAACCTCTTGTAAGTTTTTGTTACCTATTTCCTATTTGTATTCTTGTTTTTGATTTATTTCCCCCTCCTTTGCATACTAGTACTTTAGTTTTATTTTTGTTAATTTTCATACCGTATCTCTCTGTTAGAACCGTTTCCATTTCATTAAGAGCAGCTTCTAACTCTTTCTTGCTAGATGCTAATACCGTTATATCATCTGCAAATCTAAGCATATGAATTTTTTGCTTTTGCATAGTAACTCCAAATGCCTTCCTGCATTTGACAGTATTCATTGCCTCTTCAATGTACAAGTTAAAAATTAATGGGGATAGGGAACGTCCCTGTCTCACCTCTTTTCTAATGTTTACTTCTCTACGTTCCTGCTCTAATTCTATTACTGCTGTTTGCTCTTTGTATAAGCTATGTACTATTCGTCTATCCCTATAACTCATTCCAATCTTTTTGAGTATTTCAAACATTTTTTTTTCATTTTACATTGTCGAATGCTGTTTCCAGATCTACAAACCCTAAATACACGCTATCCCTTTTTCTATTGTTTTCCCCATTATCACTCTCTGAGCCTCTCGTAATTGGGTAACTTTATTATTATTAAAGATACAATACAACTGTTTGCGTATCTATGGGTTAACTTTTTGAGATCAATGCAATGGTAGGACTGCCATGTGGTCACTTTTTAACTATTGCTTACGTTTTTGTATCTTGTCAATTTTGTCACATATTTTCGAGTTTTTGTCGTAGTTTTCATCATTGTTTTTGAATTCAATGATTTTATACAAAACAAGCAATCAGTATATGAGCATCTGTATATCGTCAACTGGGATGCCTTCTGTTAGGATATTTTAGCGTAACTTTGTTCCGCTGAACGAGCATTACATTGTACTTCGCTACCAAATGCATATCGGTGTAATCTTCACTAATAAAATGAACAATTTTTATAAAAATTCCCCTTATTTTACCTTTTCAACACAACACTAGTAACAATAATTGTTTGGCTCAAAATGTTTTGACACATACAAATATCTGATTGTTGGCTGGTCAACGCCAACTTGGTATTTCTAGTTATCTAAAGAGATGTTATTCAATAAATACACACAATTTTAGATTGATTTTTCCCGAAAATAGTGCTCGCTAGCCATTTCAAACAAGAGCACATCGTATATTGGAAAAGCCTTGACGTAAAACGTTAAAAATTTGAAGATATCAAAATTGCAGTTTAAAATGCCCTTCTTACCTCCCATGAGAGATTTGTGATCTCGATAAAGAGATTGTATTTACAGTGATCGAAATGTTAACAGGGGTTAATTAACCTGTCAAGATCGAACTATTTATATACGGCATTTTAAGAAATTTGTTGAAAAACGAACTTAAAGGCGCCGTCTTTAAAGAGCTCCATAGCTCCCTTGGGAAGCATTTTTGAATTAAGGTAATTTGAGTTAAATCGACATGAAATGGTGTCTAGTATGTGTAGCTTCGGTTTGGCAGGAGAGTTTCTGGACACACTGCTCAATAAGAAAGTAAAATATACCCCGGTAGATCATGGTTCGATTCGGTCACTTTTTCCATTCTGATAAGGCACTTTTTGGTTACTTTTTCATATTTTTGGTCACTTTTTTAACTATTTTGAGTAGTTGGTAAGCATGTGACTACTATGCCCAAGGTCCTGGGTTTGAATTCCGACACATTCCGCTTGAAAAGTGTTAGGCGAGCAGTTTTCACAAAAACACACCCTCGTTGGGATGAGAAGTAAAATGTAGGACGCGTGCGTGTGTGGGTGTGTGTGTTGCAACGCACGTTAAAGATCCCTACTTTAGAGCAAAATTATAAATTTTCCAGGTTAAAAAAACTCGCTTCCTGGAGAATGTAGTATCTGCGGGTGAAGCATTGGAAAAATCAGATGTAGTGTTGGCAGCACTGCAATGGCGAAATCAGAAATGAGGGCTCTTCTTTTGTTTTGAAATTATAACTAAATATTGATATTTTATTAATTATATTATTTCGTTTAACTCGTTTGTTTGCAAAAATATTCCAAAATATTGTAAACGTTTTTGATACAATTTTTTACGTTAAATATAATGGCGTAGCAAATATTTAATATTTATATCATTTTTGAAGTTCTAATATAAACTTGAATTTTCTTAAGTGGAAACAGCGTTTGACTGCCACTTTATTTAAAAGCTCTTCTCGAGAGCTTTACAAAAATATGTAGCTAGTACAATATTAATTTTTTACTACCATCAGCAAATCCACGTATTATAAGTAAATGAAGCAATCGTACCTGTTAGTATTTAGTGATGTTCGTTCACGTAACTTTTGAAAGATCTTAGGTAACTGCAAGGTCTATACCTCATCATAACTTCATCTGCATACAACGGCAGCCGAACAAAATATGTGGTAACGGCAATGTGAAATTTCTGTAGTATGACCAAGTAAGCATTAGTTCAAAGAACCTGGGAATGTGGAAGTACAATATGCGACTCTGAATGTGCATTAAAATCCGAAGAATATTGGCAGAAAATATTTATATTTCTATTAAAGAAACATAATCCTTCAATTACATTCAGTTACGTAAAAAAAGAGCACATTTTTTATCATAAGGTTTTGTAACTTTTCGGTTGTGTTAATAACATTTATCATAGAAGAATCACTGCGAACTATTGCTAGAAATATATTTATAAAATTGTTTTCGAAAAATAATCACGGCAATTCCACATACTGGGTGGCGCAAATTGAGCGTTATGGTATGGATTCTTTAAAACTTGTTTATTTGAGCGATAATTTTATAATTTTTTTGTTTTTAATAGTATGTTTATTGGGAATTTTTTTGGTTAGTTGTGAAAAACGACATCCCTCAAGTGGTGGCCATTTTCAGATTTTCGCATACGTGCTCTTTCCTAAATATTTTCTATAACCTTTTTTAAAATCGCCTCGATTTCAGTGGGAATGTTGTTTTTTTTTAATTCAATGATTGTTCTGGGCTTGTTGACGTTCCCTCGTTCCTTCAAATATCCTCAAAGGAAACTATCAGGAGTGTTTAAATCGAGTGACCGCAGAAGCCAATTCAACTCGTTATTTGGGAAATAATGCGTTTGCCAAAGATATACTTAACAGAGTCCTTGAGTACTTTGCGGTATGCGCTCTGACTCCATCTTGTTGGAACCACTGCAAATGTCGATTGGAAAATACTACTGAATTTTCATAACCAATCCGTAATGGGATTTCTTCGAGTCGCTTCAAACGGACTGCGATTTGCCTCTTATGTTCTACCAAAAGATGCTAAAATAAAATAAATATGAATAGTTGAAAGTTGAACGTAGTAATTAAGCATAACTATTTCTGATACTTCTCAAAAGGTTGCCGTAGATATATTGTTATACAAAACTGCTATTTAACACCATTATAAAGACGTGGTAATAAAACATGGTTGTTGTTTAAACTTTGTTTAAACTTTTTTTTAAACTTCGTTTGAAACTTTGTTCGTCATAAAAGGGAAATTTTGATGTATTTGAAGTAGATCAAAATTACTAACCATTTTGAGTTGACTACTTCAAATCGCCATGTCTGTTTATTCAGACACCGACACAAATACATTTTAGAGCGAGTCTCTAATCGCTCGCGACCAATTTCATTCCCATGTTGCTTAGATAAAGGACAACCAACAACTGCCGGATTCGGACGTAAATTTTGACAACGCAAGTCTAGGACAGAACGAACATGAACCAGTTGTTGTTTATCTAGTTTAATCACTGTACAATGAAACAACAACGTCTAAATATAGCTATAAATGCGGCGTGTTGCTTCAAGGTTAAAGTTGTGTACTTGTTTTTCCATGAATTTAACTACGAAAGCTAACATTTGTTTTGCAATGAGCATTATTTTATAAATTCGACTTGATAGGAAATAACAAAATATAATACAGGGTATTCCGCATATAAAACGACTTAAAACCAAATGTATATGCAATTTTTATGCATACGGAAAATGAAAACGTTACAATATTTTATGAGTCTCTGTTTTTTGGGGTGTATCGGTCCGATCTCATGGTTAACGATTTCTTGAATCCGTGTGACTTTGTACAAATAACTTTAATATGCCGGTTATTTACCATGTCTATCTGTAATTTTTTTGAATTTAATACGAAGGGGTGTGAAGTTCCGATATTTATTATCGTTTGTGTTTAATAAACTGGATGCTTTAACTATTCTAATTTAATATTATATTGAAGTAGTAACGTTATTAACTGTAATCTACCAAAGCTTCTAAATTTTACAGGATGTTTTCGTGATAAAAGCTCATTAACAAACTGAAATTAACGAATTCTTTTCAAATGCCAAATGTTTGCTTAAGTAACGTGCTAGCGTTACAATAACTCTTTTACAGAAGTAAAAGTGATTTGAGATCTGGTGAGTTGAATCATCAGTGATTATGGACATATAGTGGATACAAAAGTAGAATAGACAAAGGAGGGCATGTGGCCCAAAGCACCTTATCCAAAGCCAGAAAAGCTCTAGATGTTGGGAAAAGTTTACCGAAAGCTAATGTGTGTCGAGTAGCATTATGGATATGGCTACGATACATGGACATTAGACAAAGAAGAAGTTACTCTAGAATTGTTCAAACTGTAGTGCAATTAAGAAATGCTTCTTGGAACTAGAAAGGATGTGATTCTATAAATGGTTTAGCAACATAGAATTATAACAGTATAATTAAAAATAGGCACGATAGAATGATAGGTCACATTTTAAAGCATGAAGCAATAATTAAGACAGTGATAGATGGCAAAGCAGACTATACAATTGAAAGGGTTAGCAAATATTCAGGTATATATAATAAGGCTTGTTCGGAATTGATTAATTTCATTACTCAAATTCAAATATTTTTTTTGTTTATTTTATAAATTACAATTTATTTCATTCCTATATACCTATATTTTCGTGTTTATAAAATTGGTGTGTTGGGACGTTATCACTCCCACCAACATATTTTGTCAAAACCAAGTGCATCTTATCACTTGTTATTTTCGGTGTACAACGTGGTGGACATAAAAAGGTGTTGCCTTGCAAACTTCAGGAAATGCGGCCGGCAATTTTCAATCTATGTGGTGCCTAATTGCAGAAAGTCGCTTGTGCTGAAAGTGAACCGTTTTTCAGGTGAGTGTATTTTCGTTTTAACTACACCAATTTCGTAATATTAGGTTAAACATTTTGTACTCACATTTCGTGCGGTTTTCAAACAATTTCTAAAGTTATTCATTAACATTTTGGTTCCTTCGATCCAAATTTTGAATTAGTTCTTAAAATATACAGTTCACAGTTCCTTAAAATTGACGCGTTTTTTCAAGTGATAAAATTTTTATGCTTTGCACGTGTTTGAAAATCAGTTTAACCTAAACATTAACCTCTCCAAATAGCTTATTTTTATTATTAATTGAATACTTTGGGTAATTTGAACAAATTAATGCTATTTATTTGATAAGATTACACATTTTAACGGATTGGTATAAATTTGACATTTTCATATTTCCTTATGGTGAGCGGTGCAGTGTTGCCAACTCTTTTAGGTGCTGTGTTGCCAGATTGTGGTATTCTTCCAAAGAGTATAGGAATTTCTTGCTAAAAGGTGATTGGTTGTTTAAGGAAATTGATGGGATTATTTTTTTGTGAAAGTATAAATTAATATTTATATATTTTTGATTTAATTGCTATTTAAAGCATTTATTGAACATTTTTGTGAATAATTCGTGATTTTCTTGTTTGTGTATTTGCATTGTGCACATACAATTTTCATTAGAGTGTTTTGTGTTTACAATGGTGAAAATGGAAATTGAAAAATTAGCAAATAAACGCAAGGTGTTACTTCACAAGGTTCGAGCTTTGTTAAAAATTGCGCAAGTAGCTCAACAAGATCCTGTTTCGAAGTTAAATGATTTTGAGGTTCGTTTTGAAGATTTATCTTTATTAGTTGGTCAATTTGAAGAGGTTCATTTTGAAATTGTATCTCAAGTGGAAGATAAGGATATTGAGGAACAGGAAATTATTCAAACAGAATTTGATTATTGTCAATATTCTATAAAAGTGATTTATAGGGATTTGACTCTACAGAGACTTGTAGATGTTCCATCTAGTGCTAAAGGTTCACGTGCAAGTTCAAATCATTCTCATCCAAATTGTGAAGATGCTAATTTGCACAAAAGTGGTGTTAATGCAAGTTGTAATAAAATTAAATTACCGAAAATTGTGATTCCAAAATTTGATGGCAATTGCAAAGACTGGCCTACATTCTATGCTTTGTTTCGTACTTTAATTCATGAAAATAATAGTCTTTCAGATATAGAGAAGTACCAGTATATGGTGTCCTCTTTATCTAAAGAAGCCCTTGCGATGGTTCAGGGACTCCCTTTGACTTCAGATAATTATAAAATTTCTTTTCAACAATTGGTGGACAGGTATCAGAACAAACGTTTTCTGCTTACTAGTTATTGGCAGTCCATATATAATGCTCCAAAAGCTAATATGGATTCTGCAACTTCTTATGCGTTCATTGCTAGCAATTTTCTCGGAAAATTCATTGGCACTTGAGCAATTTAATTATGATATGTGGAATTTTACTCGATTAAATCTGTTGTTACAAAATTAGATAGTGTTACTAGAAAGCGTTTTGAAGTTGAACTTCATGATGTGGAGCTACCAACGTATGAAGATTTATATGCCTTTTTGTTAAAACATTGTAAGGCATTAGAGACTAATTTAGTGATTACAGGACAGCCTACATCATCTCTTAAATCAAAACCAGAACAAAAACAATCAGTGAAATTTGGTCAAAATGCAAATCGTGCTAATCAATCTTTTACATTTGTGACCAGTGCAAAGAATTCTAATAGCAATACTTTGTACAAATTTAAGTGCGTGTGTTGTAAAGAAGATCATTCACTTCTAAAGTGTGATCGCTTCTTGCAATTAGATCCTTTGATCGCCACAAATTGGCGAAGGATTCTAATCTGTGTTTCAATTGCTTAACTGGTGGACATGCTTTGGCGAAGTGTTTGTCAAAGTTTCGATGTCGTATATGTAAACAGCGACATCATACATACTTACATTTTACAAAACCGGAATCTTCCCATCCTAGCAGTTCTACTGATAAAGAAGTTTCTCAACAATCTAGTGCATCTGAACAATTGTCGGTTCTAACCAATACAGTGTTCAAACATTCCGTGGTCTTACTGTCCACAGTTCTTTTGCATATTCGTGATAGTGCCGGGAATTTTCAAACTTGTAGAGCGTTGCTGGATAATGGAAGTCAAGCAAGTTTTATGACTCGAACATGTGTGAAAAGATTAGGTCTAAAAGCAGTTCCATCCTCAATAGATGTTCATGGTCTAAATACAATGACTATGTCTAGTTGTGGTGTGGCTTCATGTTTTATAAAACCTATACAAAATTCTAATATTCAATTTGAAATTGACGTGATTATTGTGCCTTCAATCGCAAATTCCGTACCGTCTGCCCCAGTTTCGAAACGTTGGGATCATCTTAAGGATTTATCTTTGGCCGATCCTTATTATGGTCGCCCCCGTGAAGTAGATTTGTTATTAGGAGCAGATATTTATTCTTCTGTGTTGCTACCTGGTTTACGGCATGGACATGTTGGTGAACCTACTGCAGTGAATACAGTTTTTGGTTGGGTAATTGGTGGAAAAACTGGTTGCTCTTCTGATGCAAAAGTGAAATCATTGTGTACAACTGTGAGTGTTCCATTGGATACAGTTCTTCGACAATTCTGGGAAACCGAACAAGTTCCAGAAACAGTGTTACTTTCTCCCGAAGATAGTCAATGTGAGGCTATTTTCAAAGAAACTTATAAACGTAATAAAGAAGGTAGATTTGTTTTGCATTTACCTTTTCGTGAAACAAGTGTGGAATTAGGGGATTCCTATTCTATGGCGCTAAGACGTTTCGAATTCTTAGAAAGACGTTTAGCTAGAGATTGTGATCTTGCGGATAACTATAAAGCCTTTATGAAAGATTATCTAGATTCAGGTCATATGTCGTTAGTGACTAAATTTAGTGGTGAACCATTGACACGTTTTTACATTCCTCATCATTGTGTCATCAAACCTGATAGTGCTACATCAAAGTTGAGAGTCGTGTTTGATGCTTCTGCGAAATCTTCAAATGGTACATCCTTGAATGATATATTATTAGTCGGTCCTAAGTTACAGAGAGATTTAACAGGTATTCTTTTGAACTTTAGGTTACAAATGTATCGTCAAATTGAAATATGTGAACAACATCGTGCTTTTCAGCGCATTCTGTGGAGATTTTCTAAAAATGATTCTATTGGAGAATACCAATTGAATACTGTAACCTACGGTGTTTCTTCGTCACCCTTTTAGCAATTCGTGTTCTTTGCAACTTGCTGAAGATAATTTGAGAAATTATCCTTTAGCTGCTAAGGTGCTTATGTCTGACACCTACATCGATGATGTAGTGACTGGATGTAATTCTATAGATAGTGCTTTAAACTTACAACAACAACTTATATCTTTGTTATCCAGTGCTGGATTTATGCTCCGTAAGTGGGCTAGTAATCATTGTGAATTATTATCGTCGCTTCCTGTGGAAGATCTTCAACCGGTATGTTTTGATGATTCAGATTCATTATCAGTGAAGGTATTGGGCCTTCAGTGGGATCCTCGAACAGACTGTTTTCAATATAAGGTAGAACCTTCAGCTCAAACTTGTACCAAACGAGGTATTTTATCAGATATTGCTAGAGTGTTCGATCCGATTGGTTTATTAACTCCTGTGATTTTTCTTACTAAACATTTGATGCAACAACTTTGGAGTTTAGGTTTAGATTGGGATGATAAACCCCCTTCAGAAGTAGTTGATCGTTGGTTATCTTATAACCTACAATTACCATGTTTAGCTAATCTTACCATTCCTCGACATATTCAAATAGATAATGCACAATCGGTGCAGCTTCATGGGTTTTGTGATGCCTCTGAAGCAGGTTATGCTGCTGCCATATATATTCGTTGTGTTACACTCGAAGGAAACATTTCCGTAAAATTAGTATACGCTAAATCTAAGGTTGCTCCTCTTAAGAGAATTTCTTTACCGCGTTTAGAGTTATGTGCAGCTGTGCTTTTATCCAATTTAGTGGAATACGTGTCTTGTGTTTACAAAAACCTGATTACTCCTGATCAGATATATGCATGGTCAGATTCGACAGTGGTGTTATCATGGATCAAATCGTCTCCTCATCGTTGGAAGACATTTGTCAGTAATCGCATCAGTCATATTCAGGATAAGATTGCCCCTCATCAGTGGCATCATGTCAGTGGAGTGGACAATCCCGCAGATTGTGCTTCACGTGGACTAATGCCTTCCGATCTTGTAAATCATTCCATGTGGTGGTTTGGTCCAACTTTTCTTTACAACTCGAATGAATATTCTTCATTTGATGCACTGGAAATAGACCCAGTAGTAGAAAGTGAACAAAGAAAATTAAATTTGTTAAATGTTGTCCCCTTTGATGAGATAAATGTCTTATTGAATAGATTTTCATCATTGCGTAAAATACAAGGTGTTGTGACTTATTGCTTACGCTTTAGTAATAATTTGCGAAGTGAAGTTCATCAAAGAAAAACAGGTTCGCTTGTTATGACCGAGTTACATAAAGCATTACTAGTGATTGTGAAAATAGTACAGCATGAAGTTTTTCTCAATGAAATAGATTGTATTGAGAAAGGGAAGGTGTGTGTAAAACCAATTCAAAAATTGGCTCCGTTTATCGATTCTGATAACCTTGTGCGCGTTGGTGGTCGTTTACGACATTCTGAATTATTATATGATGCTAAGCATCCTCTACTACTTCCTCGAGATCATAGACTCAGTGAGTTGATTGTAGAATATACACACCGTAAATATCTACATCCAGGTCCTCAAACTTTAGGTTATTTGATTTCTCAACAATTTTGGGTGTTGGGTTTGAAACGTGTTATTAATCGTGTTCTTTCAAAGTGTGTTCAGTGTTTTAAAGTCAAGCCTACTTCATTGTCTCCGTTAATGGGTGATTTACCTGCTCCTCGAAATTTCTCAAATAAAACCATTTAGTCATGCTGGACTAGATTTTGCTGGTCCTCTTGCTATGACTTCAAGGTGTGGTAGAGGTGCAAAACATACCAAAGTCTACATTTGCATTTTTGTGTGTATGGCCACAAAGGCTTTACATATTGAACTGGTTTCTGAGCTTTCATCTGATGCTTTTCTTGTTGCCTTGCGGCGCTTTATAGCACGACGAGGTCGTTGTTCCGATTTGTATAGCGACCAGGGTACCAATTTTGTCGGAGCATCAAGGTTGCTCATTGCTTATGCTCAAGAGGTATCGGGATCTTTAGCCATCAACTGGCATTTTAATCCTCCTGCCTCACCCCATTTTGGTGGTATCTGGGAAGGAGGTGTTTGGTCCATCAAGATTCACTTATATAGAGTTATTGGCGATCAAGTGTTGACGTACGAAGAACTTTTAACAGTGCTTGTTCAAATTGAGGCTGTTTTAAATTCTCGTCCTTTGTACAGTCCCAGTTGTAATCCAAATGATCTATCGGTCCTTACACCTGGATATTTTCTTACTTTGGAACCGTTGACGTGTCCTCCGGATCCTGACGTTACAAATCTGAAACTTAATAGACTTTCTCGGTGGCAACTGTTGCAGAGAATGCACCAAGACTTCTGGAAGCGTTGGTCTTCAGAGTATCTCCATTCTTTACAACAGCGTGAGAAATGGATAAAATCCTCTTCGCATGTTAATATTCATGATTTGGTGTTAATCAAAGATTCCAATTCGCCCCCACTACAGTGGAAACTTGGTCGAGTAGTTGCTCTTTTGCCAGGTCATGACGGGGTAGTTAGGGTTGCTCGTGTGCGCACTCAAAATGGCGAATTAGATCGTCCATTAGTTAAGTTGTGCCCACTACCACTGTGTAATTAGTCATATGTACAATTATAATTATTTATGTGTGTAGAATCAAATTTTGTTCAAGTTACATTTTGTATTCATGTGTTCAAGTATATTGATGTACATTCATTTATTTATTTTCAATTAATTAAAATAACATTGCTTATTTTGGTGAGCGGTATGTTCGGGATTGATTAATTTCATTATTCAAATATTTTTTTTATTTTATAAATTACAATTTATTTCATTCCTATATACCTATATTTTTCGTGTTTATAAAATTGGTGTGTTGGGACGTTATCACTCCCGCCAACATATTTTGTCAAAAACAAGTGCATCTTATCACTTGTTATTTCGGTGTACAACATGGTACATAAAAGGTGCTGCCTTGTAAAACTTCAGGAAATGCTGCCATCAATTTTCAATCTATGTGGTGACTAATGGCAGAAAGTCGCTTGTGTTGAAAGTGAAACTGTTCCTCAGGTGAGTGTATTTTCGTTTTAACTACACCAATTTCGTGATATTAGGTTAAACATTTTGTACTCATATTTCGTGCGGTTTTCAAACAATTTCTATAGTTATTAATTAACACTAATTTTACAGAAATGTTTCCTTCGAGTGTAACACAACGAATATATATGGCAGCAGCATAACCTGTTTCAGAGGCATTACAAAACCCATGAAGCTGCACCGATTGTGCATTATCTATTTGAATATGTTGAAGAATGGTAAGATTGGCTAAACATGGTAATTGTAGGTTATAAGATAACCAACGATCAACTACTTCTGAAGGGGTTTATCATCCCAATCTAAACCTAAACTCCAAAGTTGTTGCATCAAATGTTTAGTAAGAAAAATCACAGGAGTTAATAAACCAATCGGATCGAACACTCTAGCAATGTCTGATAAAATACCTCGTTTGGTACAAATTTGAGCTGAAGGTTCTACCTTATATTGAAAACAGTCTGTTCGAGGATTCCACTGAAAGCCCAATACCTTCACTGATAATGAATCTGAATCATCAAAACATAACGGTTGAAGATCTTCCACAGGAAGCGACGATAATAATTCACAATGATTACTAGCCCACTTACGGAGCATAAATCCAGCACTGGATAACAAAGATATAAGTTGTTGTTGTAAGTTTAAAGCACTATCTATAGAATTACATCCAGTCACTACATCATCGATGTAGGTGTCAGACATAAGCACCTTAGCAGCTAAAGGATAATTTCTCCAATTATCTTCAGCAAGTTGCAAAAGAACACGAATTGCTAAAAAGGGTGACGAAGAAACACCGTAGGTTACAGTATTCAATTGGTATTCTCTAATAGAATCACTTTTAGAAAATCTCCACAGAATGCGCTGAAAAGCACGATGTTGTTCACATATTTCAATTTGACGATACATTTGTTTTATGTCTGCGGTCAGAACAAATTGATGTAACCTAAAGTTCAAAAGAATACCTGTTAAATCTCTCTGTAACTTAGGACCAACTAATAATATATCATTTCAGGATGTACCATTTGAAGATTTCGCAGAAGCATCAAACACGACTCTCAACTTTGATGTAGCACTATCAGGTTTGATGACACAATGATGAGGAATGTAAAAACCTGTCAATGGTTCACCACTAAATTTAGTCACTAACGACATACGACCTGAAACTAGATAATCTTTCATAAAGTCTTTATAGTTATCCGCACGATCACAATCTCTAGCTAAACGTCTTTCTAAGAATTCGAAACGTCTTAGCGCCATAGAATAGGAATCACCTAATTCCACACTTGTTTCACGAAAAGGTAAATGCAAAACAAATCTACCTTCTTTATTACGTTTATAAGTTTCTTTGAGAATAGCCTCACATTGACTATCTTCGGGAGAAAGTAACACTGTTTCTGGAACTTGTTCGGTTTCCCAGAATTGTCGAAGAACTGTATCCAATGGAACACTCACAGTTGTACACAATGATTTCACTTTTGCATTAGAAGAGCAACCAGTTTTTCCACCAATTACCCAACCAAAAACTGTATTCACTGCAGTAGGTTCACCAACATGTCCATGCCGTAAACCAGGTAGCAACACAGAAGAATAAATATCTGTTCCTAATAACAAATCTACTTCATGGGGGCGACCATAATAAGGATCGGCCAAAGATAAATCCTTAAGATGATCCCGACGTTTCGAAACTGGGGCAGACGGTACGGAATTAGCGATTGAAGGCACAATAATCACGTCAAATTCAAATTGAATATTAGAATTTTGTATAGGTTTTATAAAACATGAAGCCACACCACAACTAGACATAGTCATTGTATTTAGACCATGAACATCTATTGAGGATGGAACTGCTTTTAGACCTAATCTTTTCACACATGTTCGAGTCATAAAACTTGCTTGACTTCCATTATCCAGTAACGCTCTACAAGTTTGAAAATTCCCGGCACTATCACGAATATGCAAAAGAACTGTGGACAGTAAGACCACGGAATGTTTGAACACTGTATTGGTTAGAACCGACAATTGTTCAGATGCACTAGATTGTTAAGAAACTTCCTTATCAGTAGAACTGCTAGGATGGGAAGATTCCGGTTTTGTAAAATGTAAGTATGTATGATGTCGCTGTTTACATATACGACATCGAAACTTTGACAAACACTTCGCCAAAGCATGTCCACCAGTTAAGCAATTGAAACACAGATTAGAATCCTTCGCCAATTTGTGGCGATCAAAAGGTTCTAATTGCAAGAAGCGATCACACTTTAGAAGTGAATGATCTTCTTTACAGCACACGCACTTAAAATTGTACAAAGTATTGCTATTAGAATTCTTTGCACTGGTCACAAATGTAAAAGATTGATTAGCACGATTTGCATTTTGACCAAATTTCACTGATTGTTTTGTTCTGGTTTTGATTTAAGAGATGATGTAGGCTGTTCTGTAATCACTAAATTAGTCTCTAATGCCTTACAATGTTTTAACAAAAAGGCATATAAATCTTCATACGTTGGTAGCTCCACATCATGAAGTTCAACTTCAAAACGCTTTCTAGTAACACTATCTAATTTTGTAACAACAGATTTAATCGAGTAAAATTCCACATATCATAATTAAATTGCTCAAGTGCCAATGAATTTTCCGAGAAAATTGCTAGCAATGAACGCAAAGAAGTTGCAGAATCCATATTAGCTTTTGGAGCATTATATATGGACTGCCAATAACTAGTAAGCAGAAAACGTTTGTTCTGATACCTGTCCACCAATTGTTGAAAAGAAATTTTATAATTATCTGAAGTCAAAGGAGTCCCTGAACCATCGCAAGGGCTTCTTTAGATAAAGAGGACACCATATACTGGTACTTCTCATATCTGAAAGACTATTATTTTCATGAATTAAAGTACGAAACAAAGCATAGAATGTAGGCCAGTCTTTGCAATTGCCATCAAATTTTGGAATCACAATTTTCGGTAATTTAATTTTATTACAACTTGCATTAACACCACTTTTGTGCAAATTAGCATTTTCACAATTTGGATGAGAATGATTTGAACTTGCACGTGAACCTTTAGCACTAGATGGAACATCTACAAGTCTCTGTAGAGTCAAATCCCTATAAATCACTTTTATAGAATATTGACAATCATCAAATTCTGTTTGAATAGTTTCCTGTTCCTCAATATCCTTATCTTCCACTTGAGATACAATTTCAAAATGAACCTCTTCAAATTGACCAACTAATAAAAACCAACCTCAAAATCATTTAACTTCGAAACAGGATCTTGTTGAGCTACTTGCGCAATTTTTAACAAAGCTCGAACCTTGTAAAGTAACACCTTGCGTTTATTTGCTACTTTTTCAATTTCCATTTTCGCCATCGTAAACACAAAACACTCTAATGAAAATTGTATGTGCACAATGCAAATACACAAACAAGAAAATCACAAATTATTCACAAAATGTCCAATAAATGCTTTAAATAGCAATTAAATCAAAAATATATATAAATATTAATTTATACTTTCACCAAAAAACATCCCATCAATTCCCTTAAACAACCAATCACTTTTAGCAAGAAATTCCTATACTCTTTGAAAGAATACCACAATCTGGCAACACAGCACCTAAAAGAGTTGGCAACACTGCACCGCTCACCATAAGGAAATATGAGAATGTCAAATTTATACCCATCTGTTAAAAGTGTAAACCATGTGTAATCTTATCAAATAAATAGCATTAATTTGTTCAAATTACCCAAAGTATTCACAATTAATAATAAAAATAAGCTATTTGGAGAGTTTAATGTTTAGGTTAAACCGATTTTCAAACTCTTACAATTTGAAAATACGATACGATAATTCTTACAATTTAAATGGTGATAGTTCATACAATTTAAAAGCCTATAAAACAGTTTACGAAGTCGGTAATACAGTTTAAGAGTTCATAACTACATCGCGCAAGCGCAATGAATAAGGAAGCGAGCAACGCCCCTGGCGGATGGAAACGCGAACCTTATTACAGATTCCGCGTTGCCAACCTCCAATGACGTCACCCTTGAACAAATCATATTGCGTAATAATCGGAAATATAAAAATTTTAACAAAAAGAGTACTCACTCAGAAATCCTGCATTCGACGGAATGGGGCTATAGTTGGCTTCTCCCAAGTCCATCAGGCTACATCCCGGAGGGATTAAAGATGGAGATTCCTCCGGAGCTGCTGGCGGAACATGGGCTTCCGGCTTATTCTCGGGTCGTACGGTTCGGCTTGCCCTAGGCGGCTGCAAATTTATCTACCTATGTAGGGAATAGACAGGAACATGGTAAGGGAGCGACAAGCAAACAAGGAAATCTACATAGATAAGATAACGATACGTTACCAAAAAACGTCCACTTCACTCGAAGGTTCTGGCAAAACAGCCTCGTTTTAGAGCGTCACGGAAACTAGTCCCCACTCTTTTGTCTTTTTCCCATCGGCGCGAACTTATTCGTCCAACCCTCTAGCGTCACGCGATCTGCGCAAACTCACTATGACGTAACGGAAGTACACGCTTAGTCTATTAAAATTCCGCGCGCCGCGTCATTTGAGATTATGGCGCGAAACTTCCGCACATCAAAACTAACCTAAACACAATGTTTAAGTGCCAATTGGATTGGCACGTAACAATCGCGACAAAGCCACAAAAGAAAAAAACTTAGAAAAAGAAAAAGTCTGTTAGCACAGTAACAGCTTAAAATCTAAATCCTAACTACCTCATATAAAACCTAACTTAAAACCTACAAAATGTTTATATAAGGCGCCACCTGGTTTTTTGACCGATAACACGTCTACCGAAGTACCAGGCAAACGGAATAGGTAGCCCCATAGTCTTTGACTACACTAATCATCGACAGCACAAATTTGTCGGGGAGCATGAAACACTACTTAAACTAAAACGGATGCGACAAGTCGTCTACCCTATCTACTAAAGCTAACATAAAAGTTCTTACGTGCGAACACACATGAGTGTCGCATCCAAACTATTCCTTTTTTATTGGCAAGAAGTGCCCAAATTTAAAAATGTTCATAGAGTGAGTCACTCTGCACTCTAGCAAATTTTGTTACTGGTACTTTGGCTTACTAACGATACACATTAAAACTTGTCCATGACATAGTTGTGAATCAACAAATTTACCAAAAGTACCCCCTACTAAATCCTTATATGCTAACCTAACAAATTACATTTCTATATCGGGTTAGCTTTTTCACTCAAATTTCAAGAAAAATAATTCCCACGTCTGGTCATAGATACCACACGTTAGGAAGATAAAAAGATAAGACAAGATCTCAAATTGTTGTTAAAGATAGTAGATAAGATAATGATATTAAGCTTAAGTTGTTATCCTCAAAGGTAATGGATAAGATAACGATATTAAGCTTTAGTTATATTTGAGATACTAGATAAGATAACGCGATATTAAGCTAAAGTGATTATTAGAGATAGTAGGTAAGGTAACATGAATTTAAACAAAAGTTATTGCTAAAGATAATCGGTAAGATAACGTGAAATTATCTCAAAGTTATTATTAACGATAGTCGGTAAGATATCGAGAAATTAAACCAAAATTATTACTAACGGTAGTCGGTAAGATAACGATACTAAACTAAAGTTATTATTAAAGGTAATCGGTAAGATAACGATATTAAAACTAAGGGTATTATCAAAGATAATAAAGAAGACAAAGGTATTGGCCTAGTTATTACCCAAGACAATGAATAAATAACAGTTAGAGTGGTTCCAGTAGAGCCGTTTAAATGGGGATTGACTCGTGCCCTCTAAAAAGAGAAACCTGTGAAGCAGGTCCGTTTGCAATAAACGGCACGAGAGACCGGCAAAGACATTTGGGTGCATCCCTGCACCCGGCGTTATTCGATATCGGTGATACGCTCACCCAATACCCATACGGTATATCGATATGTAGATATAAACACATGCACTCACACATTCACACACTCATACATACCTTCACTGCCAGAGCCCATGCGCTGACAGCGGCACCGCATGACCCCACGAAAGATTCGCAGAGACGAGGTCCAGGTGTCTGTGAAAACCTCCCACGCAACCACACGGTGACTAACAGAAATGAAAAAGACAGTAGAAATAGGAACGGTAAAAAGGAGGTTGGTTTTTTGGAATGCCTTAGAGGCACTTCCAGGTAGAAGAAAGTAGAGGAAGCGCTCACATTGAGCAAAAGAGACAGAGAAAAAGGTGGATAGCAAAGCGCTACTCAACCAGCCAATGTGACTAGTAGCTCGGAGTGAGGGAACATCACTCTTATGTGGCAGACGGGTGTTCCGGGACAAGAACAGGTCCACCGAAAGAAGAATAAGGCATAGCGGAGATAGCGGGTTAAGAAAAAAGTATAGTTTTTGGACAAGCGTCCGAGAGAAGGTAGAGAGTTGTCCCTGTTAAACACAGCGCAGTCTGAAGGACCACCTGCGATATTAATCCGACAAGATAAGTATAGACATTTAAAATTCACTAGGCTCCTAAGAGAACTAGTATGATCATTTTCCTAACGAGTACATCCACTACGATAAGAAAATCAGACAAAAGTTGACAACAACAACTTAAAAGTATCATTACAGATACAAACACACAAAAACAAACTGTTTTAAGGTAGTTTTTCAAAACGGTAGCACCCTAAACACACAAAAATGCCCAATTATAAGCAGTTAAATACAGGTACACTGTCGAGAAATTTTGAAGTCGTTAATACGGTCAAGAAAGGACGATAAAGAGACTTGCGGTCAAACCCTTGAAAAGTGAGACCCCATTTGTATACAGGTATGGATTTTCCTAATGGTTGAGGTGAAGCAAGTACGAGATTTGAAAAGAGTAACGATATATCTACGTCTGCATTTGGATTAAGTCTTTCAAGAACAATTCCTTCAATTAATAATATTTCGGACAACAAACTTTGTTTAGCTTGGGTCGCTTGCTCATCGTCATATAAAGATAATAATTCGATACGCTGTTTGACATGCGTTATTCTGGAAACTAAACGCCCTAGCTCGATATCACTGGCACCAGGATCTGTTCTATTTATTATACCAGATATGTCGTCCAAAGAAAGTTTAATTTCAGATACGTTATGAGGCCAATCGGAAACGGGTTTCTTTAAGATGGCAATGCCTTTCGTTTCCTGGGCTAAAATGGCCCTAAGCTGTGATCTCCTATCGTTTTGATTAGATGCTGGCGTAATATTCCTACACTAAATCTAGTAAATTAACTCAAGCGATTTTAAATGTGAAATATTCATTTTGAATAGAATATTCGAGACACAATATATATACGATATGCAATACTGGCGTAAATCAGGAGGTAAAAACGTTACAGCTACTTCAAGTCAGTACGATAAGATATTTAAGGGTGGAAACTTGCTATGAACGTCACTCGTAAAGGATAACATTCAAAGTTTATCATGTTAAGCAACCAAAAAACAAAAAAAACACGTTTAGACTGTATGCGGACAAGGTTAATATTTAACAAAGGGATATATCATTGATAAGCTACAAAAAGGCACTCCAAATTAGAAAAACACGCAGGTAATATGTCATTTAAGAAATAAAACACGAACTGTAATCTACCATTTTGAAAGGATATTCAAAAGATATTCCCTACATTAAACGTTTTTTAAACATAAGGTTTCTTGTAAAGATAACTCGGATATCTAAATCAAACAGGTGAATGGCTTTTTTAAAAGTGTAAACACGCAAGGTAAGTTATGTATGGTTTTTTTTTAGAAAAAAAACAGGGAGAGTTGTTTTAATCTGATATAAGGTAGATATTTTTCATAATAAAGGCATGCATTACTTATTGATTGATTTAATATTTTGTTTAGATAATTCGCTTACCCGTATAATACAAAAGTAAGGTTAAAAAATCAATTCTTCTAAAAACTTGGAGTTCAGTATAGAACCACTAACCACATATTTTAGATAATTTTAGTTAACACTTCATTTAAAGTTACAGTAAATTAATTAATGTAGCATTTTTAAGACAAGGGTATACATTACAATAACTACAAAATGACGGTTTTCATTACAACAGCTGACAAGTCAATTCAGGATAATCTCTGGGGAATTCACAAGATACCAACCTGAAATTTGAAATCCACAGATATCTTAGTAAACATAGATAATGACGTTTATTAATTTAATTTAGATAAAAAAGCTGTTTAAACATTAATTAATACATTCCATAGGCATAAAAACAAAGGAAAATACATAGGTTTACCGTTTCTTTGTTAAAGGCGCCATTCTTACAATTTGAAAATACGATACGATAATTCTTACAATTTAAATGGTGATAGTTCTTACAATTTAAAAGTCGATAAAACAGTTTACGAAGTCGGTAATACAGTTTAAGAGTTCATAACTACATCGCGCAAGCGCAATGAATAAGGAAGCGAGCAATGCGCCTGGCGGATGGAAACGCGAAACTTATTACAGATTCCGCGTTGCCAACCTCCAATGACGTCACCCTTGAACAAATCATATTGCGTAATAATCGGAAATATAAAAATTTTAACAAAAAGAGTACTCACTCAGAAATCCTGCATTCGACGGAATGGGGTTATAGTTGGCTTCTCCCAAGTCCATCAGGCTACATCCCGGAGGGATTAAAGATGGAGATTCCTCAGGAGCTGCTGGTGGAACATGGGCTTCCGGCTTATTCTCGGGTAGTACGGTTCGGCTTGCCCTAGGTGGCTGCAAATTATCTACCTATGTAGGGAATAGACAGGAACATGGTAAGGGAGCGACAAACAAAGACAAGCAAACAAGGAAATCTACATAGATTAGATAACGATACGTTACCAAAAAACGTCCACTCCACTCGAAGGTTCTGGCAAAACAGCCTCGTTTTAGAGCGTCACGGAAACTAGTCCCCACTCTTTTGTCTTTTTCCCATCGGCGCGAGCTTATTCGTCCAACCCTCTAGCATCACGCGATCTGCGCAAACTCACTATGACGTAACGGAAGTACACGCCTAGTCTATTAAAATTTCGCGCGCCGCGTCCTTTGAAATTATGGCGCGAAACTTCCGCACATCAAAACTAACCTAAAAACAATGTTTAAGTGCCAATTGGATTGGCACGTAACAAAACACGTGCAAAGCATAAAAAATTTATCACTTGAAAAAACGCGTCAATTTTAATGAACTGTGAACTGTATATTTTAAGAACTAATTCAAAATTTGGATCGAAGGAACAAAATGTTAATGAATAACTATAGAAATTGTTTGAAAAACCGCACGAAATGTGAGTATAAAATGTTTAACCTAATATCACGAAATTGGTGTAGTTAAAACGAAAATACACTCACCTGAGGAACTGTTTCACTTTCAACACAAGCGACTTTCTGCAATTAGTCACCACATAGATTGAAAATTGATGGCAGCATTCCCTGAAGTTTACAAGGCAGCACCTTTTATGTCCACCATGTTGTACACCGAAATAACAAGTGATAAGATGCACTTGCTTTTGACAAAATATGTTGGCGGGAGTGATAACGTCCCAACACACCAATTTTATAAACACGAAAAAATATTTGAATTTGAATAATGAAATTAATCAATCCCGAACAATGGTTATGTGATTGCTTTTAAAAATTTCAGCTAATACATTGGCTTTATCCAGATCTGTTTCTGCACAAACGGTGTTATGTGTTAGGGTTGGGATTGACCGGATCTTGTTTTTGAGATACCTCGCCATCCTCCATATAGAATTGTCATCGACCTTAAGATTACTCAACTTTACCTTCCAGTCATTGTTTCTAAAAACCCAGATTTTTCTACGCACTATTTTTGTCAGCGTGTCGAGTTCCATCTTGTCTTCTGCAGAACGCGTTCTCTGCCACCTTTTACGTACTTGGTTTTTAGACCTTATTAAATCAACAATTTCAATAGGTAACGGTTTTAACCCTTCCCTTAAGAACACGGTTTTAACGGACTGTGATTTTGCAATTTCTATTGCGTTTACAAGTTTATTGAGTTCGTTATTGATGTCATTTGCATTTTTTATGTCATTATTAATTTTTATGTGTTGATCAAGTATTGTGCGGTATTGTGTCCAGTTTGCGTTTTTATAGTCTAGCAAGGGTGTTTTATTGACGGTTTGTATTTTCTGTAAAGTAAATATAATGGGGTTATGGTCTGAGCTTAACTCAGCGGGGGATGAAAGATTGTGTAGATTAGGTACGTTATTTTCAATTATTATGTCAATTGTTGTCGGAGTCATGCCATTAGTAGGAAAGTGCGTTTTTGTGTTTGTAAAATGTATCGTGCTCTTCGAGTTTTGTGTGTAGTTGAAGAGGGTATTTCCGTTCCTATTGTTTTGATGACAGTTCCAAGTAACGTGTTTAGCGTTTAGATCTCCTACAATGAGGGTTTTTGACCCTACACTTTCTAATATTCGTAGGTCGCCGGAGGTGAACTTGTTTGTTGGACTATTGTATACCGCAATTATGTGTGTGTCATCTGAAAGTTTGATGATCACGTGATCTATTGTGCATAGGGAATTTACCTTAGTTTGTGTAAACCGGATGTTATTTCTAATTAATACTAAAATTCCTCCACCATGAGTAGTTTTGTCTAATCTAACTGTTGTAATTCCTAAAATTAACCTTATTATTAATGCCTAATTTAGTTTCACTAATTAAAAGAATGTCTATACTAAGCCTAGTAATAAATTCTCCGACTTCTTGTAACTTATTTCTAATTCCATTGGAGTTCCAGCTAGCGATTTTTATATCCCTATCCATTACTCTAATTTGGAACAAAATTCTCTGAAAGCTAAAAATTTAGCCAAATTATCTCCACATGTACTTAGATTGCTGTTAAGCTCTTTGACGAGCTGCAGCATTTTGTCAACATCTATTAAATTATTTAGTTTATTAATTTCACCAATCAACTCATAAAAATTAGCATCGCCTACCTTAGAGATTGGTGACGTCTGCTTCTGGGGTGCTGGTGCTGATGGTTTGGTCCATGCATTTGTAGCTGGAGGCGGTGCTGGCATCCACTTAGGTGCCGGAAAGTCCTCCTTAGATGGAACCTTAATTGATGATGGAATTTTCTTTACGAATTTTTGTGAAACGCTCAGCTTTTGTAAATATACTGGACATTCAACATTGTTGGCGGGATGAGGCCCCCCACAGTTGACACATTTAGCTTCAGTATTCTTCTTAATCTTCTTTGGGGATTAAACCACTCATAGTTTTTAAAATTATCTTTATTTACGTTTCGATCCATAACCTAGGACGTTTTCAAAATAATAAAAACTTCAAGTTTGACATTTATGATATAAATTGAAGGTAACTTTGATTTATTGATGTTTGAAATATTTGGTTTGAGTACACTAAGCAAAAATTTTTAAAGTTTAAATGAATAATTGCCTTCAATTTGTGTTACGGCCTGGGACTGACTTTTTTAGGTAGCCAATACGCTTAACGTGAAATCAGCTGATTAATTTTTATTGTAAAAATTCAATAACTTGGGAATTGGAAAACATTTTTAGCATGTTTCTATTTATACAATTTAGAGGATGGTTATTAAAGAAGTGTGCAATTGCATTATTAAAAGGCTTAAGTAGTCGTTTTTTATATTTATTTTGAAGGGGAAATCATTATGATTTAGGCTACCTCTTTGGTAGATTTTAACATTGTTCTGAGGTAACCTTATGGCGGGTTTACACTTGTCAGATACCAATGTTGTTCTATGAAGGTTGTATATGGATCTGAGGCGACCCTATGGCGGGTTTACACTTGTCAGATACCAATACTGTTTAACGGAGATTGTATATGGTTGTGAGGTAACCTTATTGCGGGTTTACACTTGTCAGATACCAATGCTGTTTTACAGGGGTTGTTAATATGCTTCATCATCATCATCATTGGATCTTCATCTCAAAACTGGTTGGACACGTACCTGCACTTATTTATATTCTGAGCTAGCTTCCCTTCTATTGTTTTCTAATTTTATGTTTTATTTCACCGAGATTCAGTGAAGGGGGTTAAGCAACCTGTGGCTACCAAGATCCCCCAACACTTAGATATTTGCCGAAATAATGGTTTTCTAGTTAATATGCTTATTGTTATATAATTAGTTATTGTATGTATAAATAGAATGGTAAGCTTTGATGTGGTAAATCTCTTCACAAATGTCCCTATAAACAAAACGCTTAATATTATAAAAAACAAACTAGAAAAAGATGGCAATCTTAAAGAAAGAACAAAACTAAGCATATCATCGATTATGGAATTACTTGGTTTATGCGTCAATACCACATATTTTCAAATAAATGATCAATTCTACAAACAAAGCTTCGGAATGGCAATGGGAAGTCCACTATCACCAATAAAATAAAATGGGAGGACGCCAAAATTATCGACAAAGAAGAAAACCACCAAAAACGCAAAATCAAAGAAGCTGCTTATATAACCTTACATAAAAATAACTGCGTTGCAAACGAATCCGTAACTTTCAGTAAACAATGGATTCCATTACTAAAAGAAATAACAAATGAAAATCAAATGCCCCCAATATCTAGGTAGCATTGCAAGTTTTTCCTGGGTTTTCCTTGCGATATTAACATGAAATACAGCCTACATACATGATTTCTATTTATACATACAATAACTAATTATATAACAATAAGCATATTAACTAGAAAACCATTATTTCGGCAAATATCTAAGTGTTGGGGGATCTTGGTAGCCACAGGTTGCTTAACCCCCTTCACTGAATCTCGGTGAAATAAAACATAAAATTAGAAAACAATAGAAGGGAAGCTAGCTCAGAATATAAATAAGTGCAGGTACGTGTCCAACCAGTTTTGAGATGAAGATCCAATGATGATGATGATGAAGCATATTAACAACCCCTGTAAAACAGCATTGGTATCTGACAAGTGTAAACCCGCAATAAGGTTACCTCACAACCATATACAATCTCCGTTAAACAGTATTGGTATCTGACAAGTGTAAACCCGCAATAGGGTCGCCTCAGATCCATATACAACCTTCATAGAACAACATTGGTATCTGACAAGTGTAAACCCGCCATAAGGTTACCTCAGAACAAAGTTTAAAATCTACCAAAGAGGTAGCCTAAATCATAATGATTTCCCCTTCAAAATAAATATAAAAAAACGACTACTTAAGCCTTTTAATAATGCAATTGCACACTTCTTTAATAACCATCCTCTAAATTGTATAAATAGAAACATGTAAAAAATGTTTTCCAATTCCCAAGTTATTGAATTTTACAATAAAATTAATCAGCTGATTTCACGTTAAGCGTATGGCTACCTAAAAAGTCGGTCC
Organism: Platerodrilus igneus; assembly: GCA_036346225.1. Classification (NCBI taxonomy): domain Eukaryota; kingdom Metazoa; phylum Arthropoda; class Insecta; order Coleoptera; family Lycidae; genus Platerodrilus; species Platerodrilus igneus. The sequence goes on along the minus strand of JARFIW010001773.1, from coordinate 40,683 downwards.
CAGGCCGTAACACAAATTGAAGGCAATTATTTATTTAAACTTTAAAAATTTTTGCTTAGTGTACTCAAACCAAATATTTCAAACATCAATAAATCAAAGTCACCTTCAATTTATGTCATAAATGTCAAACTCGATGTTTTTATTATTTTGAAAACGATCCTAGGTTATGGATCGAAACGTTAATAAAGATAATTTTAAAAACTATGAGTGGTTTAATCCCCAAAGAAGATTAAGAAGAATACTAAACAAACCACAACAAACATACAGGGAGTATTTAGCTTCAGTATCTTTAGGCTTCTCGCACGTGAAGGTGAAATGACCCTTAGCACATTTGAGGCATTTCGGATTGTCATTGCAATTCGACGCCGAATGTCCCCAGAGTTGGCATCTGTGACACTGAATAATCACTCTTTTGTTACTATACTGCACGAAACTAATTTTTGTATGGTATAAGTACTTTACCGAATCGTTCAGATTTTTTGTTTTAATTGAATTTGATGTCATTATCATATATAAGGGTGCTCTTGTATTTTTCATTTGCGTACATTTCAATATCTGAATTCCATACAACAGATTGAATTCGTTTATCAATTCTTCAGGTTCAATTTGTCCAAACAATCCGTGAATTACGTGGGTGTTGTGTTTTTCATCTTTGTATGAATATGTGTGATATTCAGTGTCACGAAGCAATTCAGTCACACATTTGTGATCTTCCTTCAAATGCGTGTAGATGGTCAATGTATCTTTGCCGTATTTAATGTAAAAGTGTTCTTTAACCTTTGATTTTATAATTTCGATGAGCCGCCGGTGGTTTTCAGTCGTGCCATGTATTACAATGGGTGGCATTTTAACTTTTTTAGTAGTAGTTTGCGTTGGTTCTGCAACTACTGCTTCAGGCTGTTCATCCGCGCTTAGGGAGATTTCGTCTTCCATCTTTTCAATTGTGCCATCACTTCATGGTGCAAATCTATTGTTTAATACAACTACGGATGAATTGGTAGCGGTAACCTTCCTTTTCGGCATTTTGATTGTTATAGCGTTCTCTACCTGACTAGCTTTTCTCTTAAATGTATGAATCAGTCCTGCAACTACTTGCGTCTCATTATAATTTTCAGCACTCACTTCCGGAATGTTTGCAATTTTTAAACACTAATAAATATATAAACAATTAACTAATAATATTATATACAGATTAACAATATTTACAACAATAAAATAAATATATGTTTACGTAATTCACGTCTGCTTAGAGCGCACCGAAACACGTCCACCTTGCTCGAAGCTTTTACGGTGACTGACGTTGAAAAGCACCAACAACAACAACAAAGACTTCTATTTAACATATTTACAATTAGCATTTATTTACACATAAGGCAACTTAAAACTAAAAGAATTTAATTTTCTCTATGTACAGTATTATATGTTTGCAGTTTTACTGTGGGCCCTGCTGTACGTCGCTTACCCACAGGTGTGAATTTATCATCTGGCGAACTCTGCAGAGGTTATAGCCATGGTGAGGTCCCGAAAAACAGTAATGGAATCCTGCAGGCATGGCTTTGGTTACTGCAGATTGCACTGTGAGGATGCCTATTGCGGTTCGATCCTTTCCAGGTAGGTGCATGGGTAAGTTCTATGAGTTGGTTGAGGAAAAAAAACCTCTACTGTTGCGGTGACGGGTGGTAACTGTTCAAAATTCACTATCGAAGATTGCTAAACCTTGATAGGGATATTTGTGTCTGTATGATTTAGGGATATTATTTTTTCTGATTTGCGTTAAATGTTTAATTAATTTATTTTCGTTATTATTTCTGGTTTGTTCGTAGAATTTTTGAGATGTTTTAGTTATGTACTCGTGTATTTTTAGCAACTCTGCGTCATCGTGCATGTCTACAATTTTTTCATAACGTTCTCTGTGCAGTATTAAACGCAGGCATTTGTTTTGGAAGGTTTGAATTTTTTGTATGTGTGTTTTTGCGGCTCCCACCCAGGTGGGAGCGGCGTATGTGAGTATTGGTCGAATGATTGCAGTGTAAATGAGTTTTTTGTTGGTTGTACTGAGTGTGCTTTTGAGTGATACTAGCGAATAAACTTGTATGAGTAATAAGAGTGCTTTTTTGAGTGTTTTTTCTATGTGTGTTTTGAATGTTAGTCTGGCGTCTAAGTGTACCCCCAAGTAATTTATGCTGTCTTTCGGTGTTAGCTGTGTGCCTAGGATGTTTGCGTTTCTGTTTAGTTTGTTGTTTGTATGTCTACGGTGAAAAAGTATTGTTTCTGTTTTGTCAGTGTTTGCTTTTAATTTCCATTTATTGAAGTATTTATTTAAAGTTTTAACATGTGTTTCTACGTGAGTGAGAGCTGTCGAAGGGTCTTTCTCTGTCGCGTATAAAGCTGTATCGTCTGCATATAGAGCAAGTCTAGTGTTGGTTGTCTGTGGTATGTCATTTATGTAGATTAGATAGAGCGTAGGGCCAAGTACCGACCCTTGTGATACCCCAGCTTTGATTTTTATTTTATCAGATGCTGAATCCCCTATTTTAACCGCAAAAGTTCTGTCTGTTATGTAGCTGTTTATTAATTTAATTAGATATGTCGGAAATTTGTATGTGATGAGTTTGTGTAATAGTCCCATGAACCAAACCTTGTCAAAAGCTTTCTCAAAGTCTAGTAGTGTCATGTATGTTATTTTATGTTCATTGTATCCAGTGATTATGTCTTTAACAATTCTAGCGACTTGTCCAGTGGTGCTGTGACTTTTCCTAAAACCAAATTGAGTACATGTGATAATTTTGTTTTTACGTAAGTGCTTTTGTATTCTGTCATTGATAACTTTTTCAGTTATTTTGCTTAGTGAATCTAAGAGACTAACTAAGGTCCTTACCTGGTTTAGGTACTGGTGTAGTGATGGCGTTTTTCCAAGATTTGGGGAAGTATGCATGAGTAAGAATGGCGTTGATTATGTAGTGTAATTGTACTATTGTTTTACGTGTGAAGTTTTTAATTAAAATGTTATCCAGTTTGTCCCTGCCAGGAGCTTTATTTGTCTTTAGTTTTTTAATGAGTTTTTTAATTTCAGCGGGTGTAGTCTTTTTAACTTGCGTCCTAATTTGTTCAGTAGTCATTGCGTTTAATCTGGTTCTGGTTTCGTGTTCTATTAAATTTTGGTTGTTATTGTTAGGCGTTGTGTCGTGATTTGTTTTGAAATTGTTGGCCAGCATTTTTGCTTTGTCAATGTTGTCTTGTGCAGTTTCGTTGTTGTGTTTTAATGTTGGTATTGTCTGTTTTCTATTGTTAAGGTATTTGGTCATTTTCCAAATAGAATTGTCGTGCGTGTTTAGTTGTGAGAGTTTATTAGTCCATTGCTTATTTTTGTGTGTCCAAATGTCCTTCCTAACTTTTTTAATTAGTATGTCCAGGTTTAATTTGTCTTGTGCGTCTCTAGTAACTTGCCAACGTGTACGTGCTCGGTTTTTGTCCTTAATTGTTTGTAAGATTTCAGCTGGCAGAGGGGTAGCACCTTCTTTAATTAGAACATTTTTTATCGCACCAGCCTTTGCCATTTCAACCGCTTTGATCAGTTTATTTAATTCGTTGTTTATTTGGATGTTGTCATTAATGTCTCTGTTTATGGTAATTTGTTGGTCTAATAGACGTCTGTATTCTTTCCAGTTTGCATTAGTAGACCATTTTCAGGGAACCCACTGCCACATTTTCCTCCAGAATCCCACATTTCCTCACACATCTGGACCAAAAAGTTTTCTTCGACTAACCATTTTTCATCTTTCGAGATAAATGAGCATCCACTTTTCCACACACGAGATAAACCTATTTTTAAGATTTTTTTACCGCTAACATTCTGGACCAAATAGTTTTCTTCGACTAACCATTTTTCATCTTTCGAGATAAATATCTTAAATTTTTCATCTTTCGAGATAAACCTATCTTGTTTGGTATCAATTAACAATAGATTTTTCTCAGCTACCTGAATTTTTAGGAATTTTTGAGATAGCATCATCCCCCAGGGAACTACCCTCACTTTAAGATTTGTAGCGATTTCTGAGCGTTCTTATAAATTTTTTAGTCATGCGATACATCTTGTTAGTTTAAAATTTTACGCAGAATTCGAATCTGCAAGCAGATTTAAAATCGGAGCACCCCCTGCAAAGTTACACTTTAAAGCCCGGAACCTCTACATTTTTTTACCCGTTTATGGTATATGCTTTAACCAAACAGTTAGAGGTAGTAACACAAAAATTAAGAACACAAAAGTTTAATAATTTATTTATCCAATTTACAGTTTAATAAACTAATTACAATTTTTACAAAGTATAGCATTATTTTCCTCGTGTAGTTGAATCCATGTAGTTGAAAGTAGCCTGTAACAAAAAAGAAATTAATAGGTTGTTTAAATAGACCTGTAACAAAAAGAGATTAATATAAAAAAGAGGAGACGTGTTTTCAGTCAATAAGACATATTGTCATTAACAATATGTTTTACCGTCCAGCGACACCACGTGGAGGTAAACACATGCCGCCGGGAACGATGGAATTATTAAGGATGGGGGTGGAAGGTATGTCTTATAACTAACTTACATACTACTATACACAATAAAATATATACAAATATAAATAACTATCTTATATCTTTATGCCCCCATGCATATGTTGATGTGCTTCCGGGGATGACATATCTTTTGTCATCCTCGCCTGATAGACTAATTTTATTAATCAACTGAGTATACAGTTGGTGTTTCTTACTACGAATGCATACCATCGTATGCAAGAGGGCATCATCATTATTAACCACCAGACCCCTAAAACTATCTACACTTATCCCCGCCACCACACTACGGCTAACACCCTTAATTTTTTTAACAGTGTCTTTCTCACTTACTATGCAATACGATTTGGCCCTGGTGCCGACGAACTCAAGACCAAATCGCCACAAAACTCGTCCTTAAACTTACCCAACACCTTTTTATTCACAAGTGGTATATTGTACTTATTGTTTGGAGGGTAATCACTAGTATCAAAATGCATTATGTTAGCGTTAATGTCACTGTACAAGTCTGGCGTCTCAACACTATAAACTAAAGAGTCTGTATCTGTATAAAGCAGGGACAATCTGGGACCATACAGAGGAACCATGGTACTGTAGTGAAAGTCGTACATTAGCGTTTTGATATATCCAAAATTGACAATCCTGCATAGATCGGTTTATTATAATTAACTTTAACACGATCCATCTGTATAATCGCCAGATTTTCCCCCAACACGGTACAACTGTTAAAGTTAGGTTTAGCTATTAGTCCACTCGCGCACAACTTTTTCCCGTCGTGTTCCCATCGCGTGACTATTTTGACATCGACCCTTTTGTCCACGTTCTCCATTGTTTTACCAAAACCGCATTGTTCATAAGTTTGAAAAATCTTTTCAAACGCGTTAGCGGCAGAGGTACGGAGATTCGTGTTGAGATCAATGTAGGGTTTTAACCACGTCGACTGATCAAACTCCAACACGCGATGCACAACAGTTAATTGCAGACCGTTACGCAGAGCCTGCTGCAAGTTGCGGTAGTGAACAATGTATTTTGTTTTGTTCAGAAGGGTGGCGAGTAACTTAGGCGTCTTCGAAAACGGCGTTGGAGGTACCATCGATTCAGGGCAGAAAGGCAAGTCATTGTGGTCGTTGTGAAGATGTTCTGGATACTGTATATCAACTTCCAAAATATACCCTTTTTCGTGCGTGCTTGGTATATTTAATATTTCATGTTTTATACGATGTAACTGGTCCGTGTTTAACCATCTAAAGCCGCTAATAGGTAAATATTGGGACATGGCCCATCCGTATAAATTGTTAGCATCCAGATACGTTAAGTACTTGGATGACTCGTCAGGGTTGTAGTCTTCCATATACTTATTGTTGGCTTTAGCATACCGACCACTGCACTGGGTTAACCCACCACGTATCCCTTTCTTGATAAAATGTTGCATGCTGACATCGGTCAACAACTCGAGCTTCACCCCAGTGCGCTTCAACATAGCATCCCAACTCAAACTAGAGCAGTCACGTACTGGCATGGGTCTAGATCATAGGTTTTGTGCAGACGTCTCTGAAGTTCTCGAAAATGTCTGCTAGTAACAAAACGTCTGTTTTCAAATAAAGATCGCTGTAATCCCCAAGCGTTCGGATTTTGAATGTTCTCCATACATTCTGTGCGTGTTCATAATCTGCATACGACACCGCTGTGGCGGTTAGACCGTTGTAGAAAGCATTTTGTGGTGGTAGAGCCTTCTCATCCAATACGGTAATATCTTTCACGTAGTCGTACGGGAACACACCCTTCCGATGTAATAGAGCAAACTCTTCGGCATTGGGGAAACAGCTCTTTAGTTCAACAAACTGTTCAGCATTCAAGTTGGAGGCTAGTTTATTTAAGCTAGATGCCATGAAGCGTAAGGAGTCTACAAATCACAGCGTAATAAAAGATTCATCAGTTTCATCGTCGTTTTCCTTAGACAATCTAACGTTTTTTGTAAACGATATGAACCTCTCCTTATTATTCGGGATGACAGTAACCCTCTCTCAGCATAAATCACGAACGGTACCCGCATTTGTTTGTGGATGTTGGTGAACTCGAGGATGTTGTTGAAGTGGTTCGGCATGGTTGTCACCACATGGTTGCAGTCGTTTGTTGAGTGTTGGTGTAATTTGTCTTCGGATGGAAAAAACACCAAGCATCCATCGCAAATCCATTTGCGGGTGCGCTCACGAGAGATCTGCTTACCCACTAGCTTCCCCAAATCTTTGATCCAACAGTAGTGGGACTTGCATCCATCCTGAATGTACAGTAGGTTCACATGCCGAACCCTTTTATTAGCGGTGAAATGTAGCGGTCCAACGATGGACTTGCCTTCTACCCCAAAGACGTTGATGCTGATGTCGTTTGATATCTCGAATCTGGGGATGTCCTTTATGGGCATCGGAACTCAATGTCGACAAAGTTGAGCACCGTGCTGTAGTGCGGGTAGCTACTAACCCGTTCAGGATTAACATGTCCGGGATTCAGCGCCACAACACACCAGGCAAAACATGCGTTGTCGTGATTTTGGACATTAACCACCGCACACTTGTCTCGAATCCATTTGGGAGCTCGATATAAGATGAACCCGCATTGGTTGGTACTTGTTAACATTTACCTCAAGTACAACACTTTCTTCAGAGTCCAACCTAAAATTTAAAAATTAGAAAAATTAATAATTGTAGAAACTAACCAGAATCTCGTTCTTGGAACTCGTCCGACTTAGCCGACATCCTCTCCACAAAGGTGTTGTAGACCGCTCCCAGGTCACTGGAGGAGGTGACCACAACATCTCGGTGTTGAAAGATTTAACATCCTCTACACCTCTACCGCAGCCATCTTGGTGTAGCCACCAAACAACTCGCAATTAACCTTGAGGGAGGTGTGTATAACCAGCTGTTCCCCGACTAAGGCTATGAACCTCTCCTTCTGCTCGCGTAGAAAATCCAATAGACCTAAAAATACAAACTAAGCAAACACAAAATACTTATAAAAATACATACCACTAGTATTAGCATTTTAATTCTATATGTAGCGATTCGAGTTTTAAATGCAGTCGCTACTACTTCTACACCGCCATCCAGGACACGACTAGCATTAGTCTTGTGAGTGTTAGATCGCTGGTGGGCTGCCAAGTTGGTAACGTCACATCACACTCCACGCATCTCCGCAACTTCTTGGGGGCAGGTCCCTCAACCGTCGGTGCAGCCGGTCGTTTGATTCCGGAGGGCCCGGCAACTGGTACCACTACACCATGTTTGGCGTCCTTGTGCCGTTTTAGGCTATCCTTCCGTGAGAAGGATGCCGGGCACACATCGCAAACAAAAAGACCGGTGGATTTCGATGCTACGTCATGTTGTTGGAGCAGATGTCGTTTAAATTATCACCTCGAGAAAAGCCGCACCACAAACGTTGCACACGAATGAAGACATAATTCTATAAGAAAATTAAAACTGGTTAACTAGTCAAAGACTAAACAGAAACTGGCTTTATATTGCCTCGTACCGCGGTTTTATACACATAATAATTAAGATCGTATAATAATTAGGTAGTTTACTTTTAAATTAGGTGAAACCCAACGTAGTTTAACCTTGAGTAACATTTCATACCAGTCTATTCACGTCGGTGAAAATCAATTAACTTCTTGCTTACGCGCTACATCTATAATTATCGGATGTATCAAACGAGAACAAAGTTAGACGGGGGTAAATATTTATACATATTTTTCGAAATTGTGAAATTGGAATAGTCTGCATTTGCATTTTGATAAGTAAACATTGTAATAAAAATGAGCGGGAAAGAATTATATCCTTAGATGCTATAAAATTTTAGAAGAAGTTGTCAAGGAGATGAAAAAGTTTATCAAACAATGCAACTAACCAACATTTGAATGGTATGTCTAATGAATCTCTGGTAAATACTAAAATAGTGCAAGATAAACCTACACATGATAATGTTGATGCGAAAGATCAGAACATAGACTCCAAGTCAGACGTTTCTGACAGAAAAGAAAGAGACAACTTAAATCGTATACTAAAGAGGATTTAAATAAAGCCCTTGACGAAATAAACAAAGGATGGATTACTGGTTCAGAAGCATCCGAAATCTACAATGTTCCAAAAGCTACACTCTATACGAAACTCAGATCAAACGAAAATCGTGGCAAAATTTGGATATGTATACTACACATTTGCCAATTAAAAGGAGGAAAAAGTGACTTTGTGTGTGTGTGTGTGTGTATTAGTTTTAATGAATAAAATATATTTCTATGTGAAGTGTACCTGTTAAGTATTTGAATTGAAATATAAATATTGTTTCAAACGTTTTGGTTTTATTTATATATAATGGTATTGTTAGAATACAATTACTCGGAAGCAGTAGCAGAATCTTGGTTTATGTAATATCATAGAAGTTGAACAAAAAAAAATTTCAAACTAAAAGGTATGTTTCAAACACGTAGTTGTACTCATTTCTATTAAAATTAAATGTAGCGCTCTTTGTTATAATTCTTTTCATAAGAACTTAGATACTCATTTCAGTTGCGTGGACATTTGAAAAATTAAACAATACTTCGGATATGTACCGATTGCACCCGATTTGTGTACACGAAGCAACAGGTAGGGAATGTATTCTATGAATTAATCTATTACATTCCTTAACAAAATGCTAAGGACTTTAAAAATAATTATAACTCTTGTTAGACCTCTAGCCTCCGGATAAACGTTATTATTTTAGGTTGTGTCACTGTTTTCTGAATCAACCTCCTACACACTTTTCCTAAACTATGCGTATCAATTGGGGGTTACACTTTACTCTATTACTATTTCTTTATTTGCATAATCGGATTTAGGTCTGATTGTGGGGTGCATTAATGGTAAAGTTCCTTGAATTTATCTGCATCAGAATAGGGTGAAATTACCCCATAGGGTGAAATTGCCCCATAGGGTGAAATTGCCCCATAGAGTGAAATTTCCTCATAGGGTGAAATTGCCTCACAGAGTGAAATTGCCCCATAATGTGAAAGTGTCTCCGACATAAGATCATTGATTTCCTTTTACTTATGTCAAACTTATGCTAGGACCTTAAAACATAGACTCTGAGATGACGCTAATGTAATCGCATTATGGATGCAGGATCACACAAACTTTCGCCATATCTTTCTTGACCATATAAGTGGCGACATGTCATATCCAAAATTTAAAGAAATGTGCTTGCAGTGTTGTGGTGACTCGATACATAGTTTTATTACTATTGTAAAAGATTTTGATTTGGATAAGGAGCGATATAGTAAAATTTTTGAGGAGTATATAAATATAGAAGAAGGCGTTCAATGGTTAGCCCCAATCCGAAGTTTCATGGTGACGAACGTTAAAGATTTAATTGTAAATAAACGTAAGCTTCATTTTATGCAGGATTCCGTACGAAAGAACTTTGTGGTATACAAAAAGGGAGACACTACATCTCTACAAAAAATTTCGAAGAGGTGTACAAACAATTGATTAAACCCTTGCAAATCACCGATTCCTAGTCACAAGGAATAGCGGAAAGAATCCTTACACGTACAACAAGGGTTAAACTTGAAAACAAAGGCTAGTTTTTAAAAAAAAAGATTAAGTCACCAGTTGACGACGAGTCTGTACAATCTTTATTATACGGACGTGATAGCTAGAGACTAATACGAAAATATATACAAGTCGGTTTATAGAGTAAAGTGTAACCCCCAATTGATACGCATAGTTTAGGAAAAGTGTGTAGGAGGTTGATTCAGAAAACAGTGACACAACCTAAAATAATAACGTTTATCCGGAGGCTAGAGGTCTAACAAGAGTTATAATTATTTTTAAAGTCCTTAGCATTTTGTTAAGGAATGTAATAGATTAATTCATAGAATACATTCCCTACCTGTTGCTTCGTACGTGTACACAAATCGGGTGCAATCGGTACATATCCGAAGTATTGTTTAATTTTTCAAATGTCCACGCAACTGAAATGAGTATCTAAGTTCTTATGAAAAGAATTATAACAAAGAGCGCTACATTTAATTTTAATAGAAATGAGTACAACTACGTGTTTGAAACATACCTTTTAGTTTGAAATTTTTTTTTTTTGTTCAACTTCTATGATATTACATAAACCAAGATTCTGCTACTGCTTCCGAGTAATTGTATTCTAACAATACCATTATATATAAATAAAACCAAAACGTTTGAAACAATATTTATATTTCAATTCAAATACTTAACAGGTACACTTCACATAGAAATATATTTTTATTCATTAAAACTAATACACACACACAAAAGTCACTTTTTCCTCCTTTTAATTGGCAAATGTGTAGTATACATATCCAAATTTTGCACACGATTTTCGTTTGATCTGAGTTTCGTATAGAGTGTAGCTTTGGAACATTGTAGATTTCGGATGCTTCTGAACCAGTAATCCATCCTTTGTTTATTTCGTCAAGGGCTTTATTTAAATCCTCTTTAGTATACGATTTAAGTTGTCTCTTTCTTTTTCTGTCAGAAACGTCTGACTTGGAGTCTATGTTCTGATCTTTCGCATCAACATTATCATGTGTAGGTTTATCTTGCACTATTTTAGTATTTACCAGAGATTCATTAGACATACCATTCAAATGTTGGTTAGTTGCATTGTTTGATAAACTTTTTTTCATCTCCTTGACAACTTCTTCTAAAATTTTTATAGCATCTAAGGATATAATTCTTTCCCCGCTCATTTTTATTACGATGTTTACTTATCAAAATGCAAATGCAGACTATTCCAATTTCACAATTTCGAAAAATATGTATAAATATTTACCCCCGTCTAACTTTGTTCTCGTTTGATACATCCGATAATTATAGATGTAGCGCGTAAGCAAGAAGTTAATTGATTTTCACCGACGTGAATAGACTGGTATGAAATGTTACTCAAGGTTAAACTACGTTGGGTTTCACCTAATTTAAAAGTAAACTACCTAATTATTATACAATCTTAATTATTATGTGTATAAAACCGCGGTACGAGGCAATATAAAGCCAGTTTCTGTTTAGTCTTTGACTAGTTAACCAGTTTTAATTTTCTTATAGAATTATGTCTTCATTCGTGTGCAACGTTTGTGGTGCGGCTTTTTCTCGAGGTGATAATTTAAAACGACATCTGCTCCAACAACATGACGTAGCATCGAAATCCACCGGTCTTTTTGTTTGCGATGTGTGCCCGGCATCCTTCTCACGGAAGGATAGCCTAAAACGGCACAAGGACGCCAAACATGGTGTAGTGGTACCAGTTGCCGGGCCCTCCGGAATCAAACGACCGGCTGCACCGACGGTTGAGGGACCTGCCCCCAAGAAGTTGCGGAGATGCGTGGAGTGTGATGTAGACGTTACCAACTTGGCAGCCCACCAGCGATCTAACACTCACAAGACTAATGCTAGTCGTGTCCTGGATGGCGGTGTAGAAGTAGTAGCGACTGCATTTAAAACTCGAATCGCTACATATAGAATTAAAAATGCTAATACTAGTGGTATGTATTTTTTATAAGTATTTTGTGTTTGCTTAGTTTGTATTTTTAGGTCTATTGGATTTTCTACGCGAGCAGAAGGAGAGGTTCATAGCCTTAGTCGGGGAACAGCTGGTTATACACACCTCCCTCAAGGTTAATTGCGAGTTGTTTGGTGGCTACACCAAGATGGCTGCGGTAGAGGGTGTAGAGGATGTTAAATCTTTCAACACCCGAAATGTTGTGGTCACCTCCTCCAGTGACCTGGGAGCGGTCTACAACACCTTTGTGGAGAGGATGTCGGCTAAGTCGGACGAGTTCCAAGAACGAGATTCTGGTTAGTTTCTACAATTATTAATTTTTTCTAATTTTTTAAATTGTAGGTTGGACTCTGAAGAAAGTGTTGTACTTGGAGGTAAATGTTAACAAGTACCAACCAATGCGGGGTTCATCTTATATCGAGCTCCCCAAATGGATTCGAGACAAGTGTGCGGTGGTTAATGTCCAAAATCACGACAACGCATGTTTTGCCTGGTGTGTTGTGGCGGCGCTGAATCCCGGACATGTTAATCCTGAACGGGTTAGTAGCTACCCGCACTACAGCACGGTGCTCAACTTTGTCGACATTGAGTTCCCGATGCCCATAAAGGACATCCCCAGATTCGAGATATCAAACGACATCAGCATCAACGTCTTTGGGGTAGAAGGCAAGTCCATCGTTGGACCGCTACATTTCACCGCTAATAAAAGGGTTCGGCATGTGAACCTACTGTACATTCAGGATGGATGCAAGTCCCACTACTGTTGGATCAAAGATTTGGGGAAGCTAGTGGGTAAGCAGATCTCTCGTGAGCGCACCCGCAAATGGATTTGCGATGGATGCTTGGTGTTTTTTCCATCCGAAGACAAATTACACCAACACTCAACAAACGACTGCAACCATGTGGTGACAACCATGCCGAACCACTTCAACAACATCCTCGAGTTCACCAACATCCACAAACAAATGCGGGTACCGTTCGTGATTTATGCTGACTTCGAAAGTGTGTTGAAGCCTATTAGCTCTGCAGTTCCGGATCCCACCTCTTCCTTCACCAACAGCACACAACACCACGAACCCTTCAGTTTTGCATACTATATCAAATGTTTATACGATGACTCGTTTAACAAATTTGAGCTGTACAGAGGACCTAAAGCCGCAAAAGTTTTTATGGAAAAGATGAAAGAGGAAGCCCAACGATTGGGAAAAATTTTAAAACAAACACCCCATGCTTCCAATGGAACCCTAGATGAGTTGTTGTTTCATATGGTTGAGGAGTGTGGCATCTGCAAAACCATTGGGGATGATCGAGTGAGGATCACTGCCATCTTACGGGGAATTTCGCTTTGCAGCACATAGCGTGCAACATTAATTACAGAGTACCTCATTTCATCCCGGTGGTGTTTCATAACCTAAGCGGTTATGATTCACATTTCATTGTGAAAGAGTTGGGGTATGATAAAGAGAGGGTTACTGTCATCCCGAATAATAAGGAGAGGTTCATATCGTTTACAAAAACGTTAGATTGTCTAAGGAAAACGACGATGAAACTGATGAATCTTTATTACGCTGAGATTTGTAGACTCCTTACGCTTCATGGCATCTAGCTTAAATAAACTAGCCTCCAACTTGAATGCTGAACAGTTTGTTGAACTAAAGAGCTGTTTCAATGCCGAAGAGTTTGCTCTATTACATCGGAAGGGTGTGTTCCCGCACGACTACGTGAAAGATATTACCGTATTGGATGAGAAGGCTCTACCACCACAAAATGCTTTCTACAACGGTCTAACCGCCACAGCGGTGTCGTATGCAGATTATGAACACGCACAGAATGTATGGAGAACATTCAAAATCCGAACGCTTGGGGATTACAGCGATCTTTATTTGAAAACAGACGTTTTGTTACTAGCAGACATTTTCGAGAACTTCAGAGACGTCTGCACAAAAACCTATGATCTAGACCCATGCCAGTACGTGACTGCTCCTAGTTTGAGTTGGGATGCTATGTTGAAGCGCACTGGGGTGAAGCTCGAGTTGTTGACCGATGTCAGCATGCAACATTTTTATCAAGAAAGGGATACGTGGTGGGTTAACCCAGTGCAGTGGTCGGTATGCTAAAGCCAACAATAAGTATATGGAAGACTACAACCCTGACGAGTCATCCAAGTACTTAACGTATCTGGATGCTAACAATTTATACGGATGGGCCATGTCCCAATATTTACCTATTAGCGGCTTTAGATGGTTAAACACGGACCAGTTACATCGTATAAAACATGAAATATTAAATATACCAAGCACGCACGAAAAAGGGTATATTTTGGAAGTTGATATACAGTATCCAGAACATCTTCACAACGACCACAATGACTTGCCTTTCTGCCCTGAATCGATGGTACCTCCAACGCCGTTTTCGAAGACGCCTAAGTTACTCGCCACCCTTCTGAACAAAACAAAATACATTGTTCACTACCGCAACTTGCAGCAGGCTCTGCGTAACGGTCTGCAATTAACTGTTGTGCATCGCGTGTTGGAGTTTGATCAGTCGACGTGGTTAAAACCCTACATTGATCTCAACACGAATCTCCGTACCTCTGCCGCTAACGCGTTTGAAAAAGATTTTTTCAAACTTATGAACAATGCGGTTTTTGGTAAAACAATGGAGAACGTGGACAAAAGGGTCGATGTCAAAATAGTCACGCGATGGGAACACGACGGGAAAAAGTTGTGCGCGAGTGGACTAATAGCTAAACCTAACTTTAACAGTTGTACCGTGTTGGGGGAAAATCTGGCGATTATACAGATGGATCGTGTTAAAGTTAATTATAATAAACCGATCTATGCAGGATTGTCAATTTTGGATATATCAAAAACGCTAATGTACGACTTTCACTACAGTACCATGGTTCCTCTGTATGGTCCCAGATTGTCCCTGCTTTATACAGATACAGACTCTTTAGTTTATAGTGTTGAGACGCCAGACTTGTACAGTGACATTAACGCTAACATAATGCATTTTGATACTAGTGATTACCCTCCAAACAATAAGTACAATATACCACTTGTGAATAAAAAGGTGTTGGGTAAGTTTAAGGACGAGTTTTGTGGCGATTTGGTCTTGGAGTTCGTCGGCACCAGGGCCAAATCGTATTGCATAGTAAGTGAGAAAGACACTGTTAAAAAAATTAAGGGTGTTAGCCGTAGTGTGGTGGCGGGGATAAGTGTAGATAGTTTTAGGGTCTGGTGGTTAATAATGATGATGCCCTCTTGCATACGATGGTATGCATTCGTAGTAAGAAACACCAACTGTATACTCAGTTGATTAATAAAATTAGTCTATCAGGCGAGGATGACAAAAGATATGTCATCCCCGGAAGCACATCAACATATGCATGGGGGCATAAAGATATAAGATAGTTATTTATATTTGTATATATTTTATTGTGTATAGTAGTATGTGTTAGTTATAAGACATACCTTCCACCCCCATCCTTAATAATTCCATCGTTCCCGGCGGAATGTGTTTACCTCCACGTGGTGTCGCTGGACGGTAAAACATATTGTTAACGACAATATGTCTTATTGACTGAAAACACGTCTCCTCTTTTTTATATTAATCTCTTTTTGTTACAGGTCTATTTAAACAACCTATTAATTTCTTTTTTGTTACAGGCTACTTTCAACTACATGGATTCAACTACACGAGGAAAATAATGCTATACTTTGTAAAAATTGTAATTAGTTTATTAAACTGTAAATTGGATAAATAAATTATTAAACTTTTGTGTTCTTAATTTTTGTGTTACTACCTCTAACTGTTTGGTTAAAGCATATACCATAAATGGGTAAAAAAATGTAGAGGTTCCGGGCTTTAAAGTGTAACTTTGCAGGGGGTGCTCCGATTTTAAATCTGCTTGCAGATTCGAATTCTGCGTAAAATTTTAAACTAACAAGATGTATCGCATGACTAAAAAATTTATAAGAACGCTCAGAAATCGCTACAAATCTTAAAGTGAGGGTAGTTCCCGGGGGGATGATGCTATCTCAAAAATTCCTAAAAATTCAGGTAGCTGAGAAAAATCTATTGTTAATTGATACCAAACAAGATAGGTTTATCTCGAAAGATGAAAAATTTAAGATATTTATCTCGAAAGATGAAAAATGGTTAGTCGAAGAAAACTATTTGGTCCAGAATGTTAGCGGTAAAAAAATCTTAAAAATAGGTTTATCTCGTGTGTGGAAATGTGGATGCTCATTTATCTCGAAAGATGAAAAATGGTTAGTCGAAGAAAACTTTTTGGTCCAGATGTGTGAGGAAATGTGGGATTCTGGAGGAAATGTGGCAGTGGGTTCCCTGAAAATGGTCTACTTGCATTTATGTAGTCCGGTATTGTCTTGTTTAATGTAGTTTTAATTGAGTTTGTTAGTGTAAAAAGGACTGGGTTATGGTCTGACGAGAGTTCAGCTGGAGCATAAACGTTACTTACGTTATTTACATTTTTAATTATTAAAATATCAATGGTTGTCGGTGTCGAATTATTAGTGGGGAAATGCGTTTTTTCTTTAGGATGTATTACTTTAGCGTTAGTCGTTTCTGTTAGTTTAAAAAGCGTTATACCATTGTGGTTATTTTGGTGACAATTCCATGTTTTATGCCTTGCATTTAAATCACCG
The DNA here is from genome assembly GCA_036346225.1 of Platerodrilus igneus. Lineage (NCBI taxonomy): Eukaryota > Metazoa > Arthropoda > Insecta > Coleoptera > Lycidae > Platerodrilus > Platerodrilus igneus. The sequence goes on along the minus strand of JARFIW010001773.1, from coordinate 23,889 downwards.
GCAATGATGGTTTTGTTACCTACTCGTAAAAGTGTTTTTAAATCTTGTTCTGTGAAGGAATTTGAGGGGCTATTGTATGCAGCAACAATGCACGTGCCATCCTTAAGCTTGAGTATAAGGTGTTCTAACGTATTTTGAAGGTTAACGTGTACCTGAGTAAAAAGAATGGAATTTCTGACTAAGACGAGCAAACCACCCTTACCTGTACATCTGTCATTTCTTAACATACTAAAATTTTTAAAATTTATTTTATTTCTAGGGCCTAGCTTGGTTTCGTTTACTAAGATTATGTCTAATTTATATCTACTGATGAATTCTAAGAGCTCGGGTATTTTATTCCTAAGCCCGTTTGCGTTCCAAGTCGCTATTTTAATGTTACTACCCATTAAAGATTAGAACAAAAATTTTTAAATGCAACAAATTTAGTTACATTATCACTACAATTTAAAAGTTCTTTGTTTAAATCCCTAACAAGGTTTAGCATCCTGTCGATATTTATTAATTTATCAATTTTTTGTATTTCCCCAATCAACTCATAGAAATTTGAATTGTTTACCTTTGATTCGGCTTCCTCTGTAGTTTCGACCTGACTTTTCTGTGAATTTGACCTTAAGTTGTCCCATGCATTGATAGCTGGTGGTTTGGCCTGGGTCCATTTCGGTGTTGGAAAATCACTCTTGGATAGAATTTTATTGCTAGCTGTTGTTTTATTAATTGACTTTTGATTTTGATTAATTTTTTGTATGTAAACAGGACATTCTACGCTGTTTGCAGGGCGACTCCCGTTGCAATTTGCACAAGTTGCAGCTGTTTCTCTTGTCTTTCCGCATGTAAAAGTAAAATGTCCTTTAGCACACTTTAAACATCTAGGTGATGCATTACAGTTGGATGCTGCATGTCCCCATAATTGGCATCTGTGGCATTGTATAATTGATTTTTTATTTTTATAGGTTTCAAAACGTACTTTAATATAGTATAAATACTTTACTGTATCGTTTAAATGCTTTGTTTTGACGGAATTAGCTGTGGTTAACACATATATTGGCGTTTTTGTATTTTTTATAATAGAGCATCTTGAGGCTCTGATTTCATAAACTTCAGCTAATTCATTAATAATCTCTTCTGGTTCGATGTGTCCAGCAAGCCCGTATATTACGTGTGTATTCTTTTTTTCTTCTTTATGAGTATAAGTGTGATATTCAGTGTCCTTAAGCATTTCTAATACTTTTTTAAGATCACCCCTATTATGGGTATAGATTGCTAGACTGTCTGTAGAATTTTTAATATAAAAGTGCTCAACTACCTTGCTCTTAATACATTGAACAAACTGTTGGTGCTGATCGGTCTTGCCGTGAATTATAATAGGTGGCATTTTGGCTCTAGTAGTTTTAGGTTTTAAATTGCCTTTATTTGCATTGTCTGTTGGTTCGTCTTCTTCCATTTGATCGATTTCCCCATCACTTATAGGCTCAAATCGGTTTTTAAATTCAATACTATTAGTATTGGAGTTAGTTGGATGCGTTTTTGGCATTTTTGGTGCGGTGATTACCTCTTCACTGGTATTCACCTTACGCTTTTGTTTAATTATGAGCCCCGCAAATACTTGGGACTCATTTAATTGGCTATTTTCTTGTGACAGCTTAGCTGAATCACTTATTAATTAACTGCTTTTGCACTTTTACTTTAAAATATTCCCCTGACTTTAGAATAAATCGATAATCCGGTAAATTCGTAATTCACGTCTGCTTAGAGCGCACCGAAACACGTCCACCTTGCTCGAAGCTTTTACGGTGACTGATGAAAAGCACCAACAACAACAAGAACAAAGACTTTTATTTAACATATTTACAATATTTAAGTATGCACATAACAAACTAAAAACCACAAGATTTGAAGCCTATCTATGTACAAATTTATTTACAATGTGGTTTGTAAAGGTTCCTGCGAAATGCCGCTCACCCTTAAGTATGAGTTTTTCATCTAGCTGTCTACAAGGGTTTTAGTGCAAGGTGTGATCCCGAAAAATGGTTGTGGGAACCAACGCGCATGCCTAAGGTTTTTGCAGATGCTTTGAGTGATGTCTGTGCGGTTGCTCCAGTTACGGTGATGAGTTTCTTGGCTTTCATGAGTCAGTTGTGGAAAAATTGGAAAACCTCATCTTTTGCAGTAACGATCTGTACTTGTGAATTTAAAAGGTGCTATTAAAAATAGGCAGGCCTTTATAGGGATACTTATGTTTATAGCTAGGTGGAAGACTTATATCTTAAATTGGTGAGATTCCGGAGAAATCTGTTTTTGGATTTTCTGGTTTGTTCAAAAAAACTTTGTGCCTGGGTATCAATGAGTTCCTGGATTGTTTGTATTTCCGCTTCTGCATGTAAATCTTTGATTTTTTCGTACCTCCCTTTGTGTAGTACCAAGCGAAGGCATTTATTTTGCATTCTCTGAAGTTTTTGTACGTGGGTTTTTGCTGCACCACACCAGACAGGAGATGCATACAGAAAAGTGGGTCGGATAATAGTTGAATAGATTCGTTTTTTATTTTTAGGACTGACTGTACTTTTGAGAGACAATAGCGAATATAGGTTTATGAGCATAACTAGTGCTTTTTTGGCTGCAAGTTCTATGTGTGACTTGAAGGTGAGGCGTGAGTCTAGCTGTACCCCAAGATATTTGACAGTTTGTGTGGGTGTGATTAATGTACCTATTATATTAGCCGAGTTTATTTTGTTGTTAACATACCTCCGATGAAACAGAATGGCCTCAGTTTTATCGGAGTTAATGCTGATTTTCCATTTTTTACAATATTTTTCTATTAGTGTCGTGTTTGTTACTACTTCATTGAGTGCTTGTTGTGGGTCGTTGCTTGTTGCGTAAATAGCTGTGTCGTCAGCATAGAGTGCTATTTGTGTGTTTGGGGTGGTGGGGATGTCATTGATATAAATAATGTACAGGGTCGGCCCCATAATTGACCCTTGTGGTACTCCAGCTTTGATTTTTAGACTGTCCGACAGAGAACCCCTCACATCGACCGCAAATGTTCTATTTGTTAAGTAGTTGTGTATTATTTTCGTAAGATACGCCGGAAATTCGTAAAACATTAGCTTATGCAGTAACCCGCTTACCCATACCTTGTCAAAGGCCTTTTCGTAGTCTAATAACACCATAAAGGTTACCTGTTTCTTGTTATAGCCAGTGATTATGTCCTTGGTGATACGGGCTACTTGTCCTGTTGTGCTGTGATTTTTTCTAAAACCAAATTGTGAGTTTATTAAGATTCTTTTATTGTTTATGTGATTTTGTAGTCTTGTATTAATGAAAAGCACTGGTTCTCGTCCGATCACCGAAGTTAAGCAACGTTGGGCGCGGTCAGTACTTGGATGGGTGACCGCTTGGGAACACCGCGTGTCGTTGTCTTTTTTATCTTTTTACGCTGGATTATCGTGATTTACCCTGAATTTGTAATTTTTATTAAAACCACACAACCCCTACTTTATTTGAAACTGATACAGCCCCTTTTTTCAGGTATTAAGAGCTCCGAGAGGTCGCAGGACAAATTCGCGACTTTATACACAGCATCCGGCAACCCTTCACGATATGTGACCATTTAAGTATCCGATTCGCATATCACATAAAGGGGCGAAAGCGACAGCCGTGTGCGTTTATTGGAGATCGCACGTTTACAGAGTTAAGCACCTCTCGCTCTGGTCAGTACTTGGGTGGGTGAACCCTGTTTTTTTTTTTTAGCAACGTACCTATACATATAGCAGTTGCAGGGCCGTGTACTATATCTCGACATGGAAGTACATAATTTTTTAACAATCCCGTACACGAGTTCAATGCAAGTTTCGGTGCTGCGTATGATTTTCGTAAAGGATGGTACATCATCTCATGCAGCTGAAACTGAATTTGCAGAAGAGGGTGCTCGCTATGATATAAGGATTATCTCGCCTTTTGGTCCACTTCTCGGCCGTTGTATATTAAATTTTCGAGTAATTTTAAGAAAACGCGGAGTTCGAATATTTGCTAGGTGCATCCGCATAAGCACTTTACGTACCCGGAACGCGACTTTTAATATAGATAACGACCATACCACGTTGAAAAGCACCACCAACAACAACAACAATACATATATATTTAACATAATTACAATACATAAACAGTACACAACAAAACAAATACTTATTACAAAATATATATTTGAGGTTATGTTGATAGCGTGACGTGTAAATTTCGTGCTCTAAATTTAAAGTAAAATGTATAATAATAGTGAGGATAAATATATTTGTCAACAATTAATTTACCCATGAGTCCAATTCAAACGATTTGATTAACAATTCTATTTCCGTACACCTTAAATATTTACGTGTGCAAGTATAACATAACCAATAAACATAGACCGCGTGGTGGTGCAATTTCTGTTTGTAGTAAAAGTGCTCATAAACAAATACAATTGCGTGTAAAGTAAAAGTATTGATCTTTGCACTGTAAAATACATACATATTTTAGCTGTTGTGGGATATAATAAAACAGTTTGAAATTTCAACTTTCCTAACCTTAAATTTGTTCATTAGTTAATTACTCTAATAATAAAAGGAAAATATTTATTTAACAATGCCAACACAATGTGGAAAATGCGAGGAACAAATAGATGTGCAGAAGGATAAGTTACAGTTATGTGATTCATGTCGAATGGTAGTACATGATGCTTGTTCCTCGTTTACAAGCTCTGAGAAGGTTATGGATCTAAAAACTCATACTATGATATATTTCTGTGAGGAATGTATTTCTGTTTTTAAGCAAGCCCCGGCTATAATAAAAAAGTTGGATAATGTACTTAAATTAAATGACGATCTGCGGCGATCCAACGAGTTACTGGTGCAACAATATACTCAACTCAGAAGCGAAGTGGATAAACAAGAACAATATACTCGTCGAAACTGCTTGCGAGTATTTGGCATTGCTGAAAAACCAGGGGAGCAGATTGAAGAAATTATCATCTCTCTGTTAAAGAATCAATTGAAACTTGACGATGTTACGCTAAAAGATATTGATAGATGTCATCGAGTGGGAGCAATTAACAGAGAAAAAACCAGATGCATAATTATTAAATTTACAACATATCGCATGAGACAGCTAGCATATAAAGCAAAAAAATGCCTTAAAGGAACAGGTATAATAATGTCGGAAGATTTGACTAGAATTCGTTTAGGTCTTTTTAAGAAAGCCAAGCAAAACTTCCAAGAAGCATGGACAATTGATGGAAATATCTTTTTAAAAATGCAAAATCAGGTAGTCAAAATCGACACAGAAGATCAACTGAATAATATCATCGCCAAGAAATAGCTATTATATCACCAGTGTACCGAAATCTGATTGTTAATCATGGTAAATATTTAGTATAAAATCGCATTAAAGCACATAATTGATTTTTTACCTTTTTTTATTTTTTAATTGTTTTAATATCTTCAAGATATGAATTTTTATACTTTAAATAGTTAAATTGAGTTAATTAGTAGTAGAAATATTGCAGATTATTGTTATACTGCTATTATTATGTTTGAAATGGAGCATTCGAAATTAAATTAAATTAGTTTATTGTAGCTGGTGATAATTTAAATAATTTAAATTTGTTTTTTTTTAATTTGAATAATTATAAAAACATTTTACTGAGCATAAATCTTTATTTTAATTAATTACTTCTTTCTGTTAAGGCACTAACTTTGTATATAATATTAGAAGTATCATTATTTTATAGTATTATTAAATATGGAAAGCATACAATAAATGGAGGAACTAGATAATAATATCCAAAATTGTGATAACAATTATTATGTTGATTTAGACATGTTAAAAGAGGCACTCATAACGAAGGGTTCTTGCAATGACATAAAAATCTGGCAACAAAACATGAGAAGTATTAATAAAAATTTTGATGAAATCATAACGTTGTTAGAGGCTCTCACAGCTGGTGGGATTGATATAGATATAATTGTATTAACGGAAACATGGCAAAACAATCCAGACTATTACAGTATTCCTAATTACAATGGCTATTACACTTTGGCAAGTTTCAATCAAAATGAAGGTGTTACAATTTACACAAGACACAACATAACAGCTAGCTATACCATTTATAAATACAATGAGGTAACCTTTTCAAGATTGATTTGTGGAAAACATAACACACTATATGGTTTGACATGTATCTATCGACCACCATCAACATCTGTAGATCTTTTTATCGGAGACTTACGTTACTATTTAGCTAATATACAGTTTGAGCAAGTAGAACTTATAGTAGGGGACATAAACATAGATTTGTGTGATTCAGTGAATCCTGTAACGCTAAAATATCTTAATACCTTAGACGAGTATAATTTTCGTGTAGCAATCAGCAAAGCAACCAGGGTGACATCAACTACAAAGTCATGCATTGACCATGTATTTACTAGAGTTCATACTACACCCATTTATCGCAATTTTTCAGTAATCTACACCGAATTCAACTATCACTATTCGACATTCACACATTTACAACTGACCTCCAACCATGATATGAAAGTCATCAATTACTTGCGTTTATCACCACATTTTCCTCCAGATAAACCTATCTTGTTTGCACTAATTTACATTAGAATTTTCTCATAAGCAACCGAATCTAGATGAATCTTTTAGCATCTCATCCATGTGAGAACCTCCATTTAATGTTTCACCTAGCCTATACACATTTTAGTCTACGTCACATCTCTGTCATCTTTTTACGCAGATGATAAATCTTAACACCACATTTAAATACCACCCACTGCAAGTTTATACTAAAAACTCTACATTCTTGTTTGGTATTAACTAACATTAGAATTTTCATACAGTATCACGAATCCTCTAGGAATTTTTAGATTGCACTCATCCCCAGGAGTCTACCCCATTTTAAGATTTCTTCCTGTAGCGACTTTTGAGCGTTCTTATAAATTTTTTTATACATGCGATACATCTTGTTAGTCTAAATTTTACGCAGAATCGAACTGTAAACAGATTTGAAATCGGACCACGCCTGCAAAGTTATACCCCTTTAAAGTCCTAATCTTCTAAATTTTGCTCTTTGTTATAAGCAAACCTAACAATAGTTTTCTGTCTAGCCATTGCATCTTTCGAGATAAACCTATCTTGTTTGGTATCATTAAATTAGAATTTTCTCAGCTACCCGAATCTCTAGGAATTTTTAGATTGCCCATCCCCAAGGAGCTACCCAATTTTAAGATTTCTTACCTGTAGCGATTTTGAGCGTTCTTATAAATTTTTTAGTCATGCGATACATCTTCTTAGTCTATTTTACGCAATCCTGAATCTGTAAACAGATTTGAAATCGGACCACGCCCGCAAAGTTAATATACCTCTCGAGATAAATCTTTCTCCACATTTCACCGAGATAAACCTACTGTTGGTATCAATCAATTAGAATTTTCTCAGCTACCCAAATCTTTTAAATTTTTAGATAGCATCCCCAGAGCTACCCCATTTTAAGATTTCTTACCTGTAGCGACTTTTGAGCGTTTATAAATTTTTATACATGCAATACATCGTGATAGTCTAGAATTTTATAGAATCCGAATCGTAAACAGATTTAAAATCGACCACCCTTCCATTTTACACACACCTCCTAAATTATAACTTTCCGCATAACAAAGAAAATCTAAAACCATTCTTAAAACTTTTTATTACAAACAATTTTACTAATACAGTTTAAATTTGTAAACCACATTTCTAAATACATATTCACAATTTTTATTTTAACCTAGAACTTCATATCGGCTATACTTATTAATATTTATTTCTAAAAGAGCACCTTTTTCCAAAGACCAACCGACCGCATGTTTCAAATTCCTCTGATTTTGTTCCCATGGTTCGCTTAAGACCCTACATATTTTCCAGATTACTAGAAGACGTTATAACCACATTTTTGTGTTAAAGGATTTCACATCGAGTCTCTTCCCCATTTTGGTGTAAACGCCGTAGAGTTCGCACAGACTTTATGCTGATGTGTATTCTTTTTCATTATTAATCGAATAAATCGCTTTTCTGCTTCCAAAGAAACTCGCACCCATCGTCGACACTGGCATTTATGCGATAGCTAGCCACGTTGTTAAACGCTGTACCAACCATTTACACCATCGTCGCCAGTAGCGGTAACTGATGCATTATGTCTGTTGCTCTTAAAGTGCGGCATCATAGTTTTTCCATTTCGAAATCGCATACTTTACACATAATTCGTGGTTGTTTCGACAGACCTTTAACAGCTGGCGGAGCTGAACGTTTACGGCTTAATGACATACCGTGCTGTTTTCCGTGTCGCGTAAGTTGCCCATTCTCGTAAAAGCGAAACCGCAAGTCCCACAGTTTAAGTACTTGCTGCAGACGGATGTATAAGCTTAACCTGGACGATGTTACACCACAACATTTGTTCTGATGCCGTTTGAGAGCATCCTTCTGGTAAAGCAGACGTGCACGTCGCATTTAAAAACGTTTGCAGATACCATTTTAGTACAAAACAAAATCCGCACTATAAGACTTGACTTGTAAGCGAACCAACTTATAACAAAGAGTTTACTCGCGCACCTGCTTTATACCCTATAGAATGCAAACCGAAGGTTTCCGAAGACACCGAACGAATTGTGATTCAGCGGGACCAAATGACGTCATAATCTTGCTGCTCGTCCATTTAGCGCCAATGCATGCACCTGTCGCATCGTCGATGGTGCGAATGCCGTTAGTAGAAACATCGGAAAACGTCTTCCATGTTATACGGATCGCGTAGCATATTAAAAATCCAAAGGTGTAGCACGCACACAAATTGTGCAAGTCGTGCTGTAGAAGATGCATGTGCTATAACAAAACATAAAACACTTTAAACCATTACTAAGAAATACCAACTCGTTGTCACAGGATACTTACTAATAAAGCAATTTAATTTTAAATAACTTCACGTCATATTTTAGTGAAATGGTGGCTTGAATATTTTCAAATGAATCACCAGCGAAAGTATATGTAGCAGTATTAAATTAACCATTAATTTCCCATTTTACGACCGTGGTTAATTATAGATTAAAATTTACCAGTGCACGTCGAGCTTCGTAAACCAACATATTTTATAGCAACAATGCGCTGTATAACATGCATACTTCGCCGCGTACGTATTCTTGTAATTGCCAGAAAAGTCACCTCCTTTACGTTAGACCGATGCAAAGCACCATTTTTTACTCTATAGCACATCGCGCACTTTTCGTCGATGATTATGCTTCTAGGCTATTACACTTTTCGCATAGGTCGCCGCACGTAATGATTTCAGAACCGTGCATGATATCGTCCAAATAGAGATTAGATGCTCGATGTCGTCAACTTCACCTCGAAAGGTAGAAAACTCAGTCAATCATCCATTCAACTTCGACCGTCCTGTCCCGATAATTTACAAACATTTTCAAACGACAGGTCGAGAATTTTAAACCTCCGAGGACTGTCGTGATCAATTACACATCCGAGCTACGCGTAACCAACATATTGTAGCAACCGTATACATGCATACCCCTTCTCTGCGCTACTGCTATTGTGTTGAAAGTCAGTCACCCTTTACGGTAGGTCGCAAAAGCACCATTCCATACTTTCATGGTAGACATCGCGACTTTTGTCGGATAATTAAATTTGTTTATGTAGGCCTTTACACTCGCTTATTTAAACATCTAATCACGATTGATTACCACTTTCGATTATTCCAACGGAGACCGCCACATCCGCACCGTTCTTTTGACCAACGATCCATGGCTCACGCACCAACACGACGTATCTTCACTATTTGTTAAACAAAACTACGCCATTGTGGACGTAACAGATGTTTGGGATGTACGAGATAACCAATACATCCAGTTGTATTTTATTTAGTCCACGAAAACTATTTTTCTAAACCACATCAACTTTATAGGTTCCATTTACATTACCAATGCTGGTGCTGTACATGGAAACTTTACATTGGAGCACTCCGCTGCGCAGTTGCATCTCCACTTTGAGGTAAGCCGTTATAGTTGTAAGACCCCGGTTTTACTTAACTACACTTCAGGAGACCCTTTAATCTTTAATCGTATCTTTCTCGCCTATCACAGTAGGACTTATCACACAAATTCATATGACCCCATGTCAATTTTCTCACTTTTGCCGACAAGTTATTTATTTATTATGCGGGTAGTCACCTTTAAGACAAATATATTTTGCAGGTATCAACTATTAATCAGGACCCAAATCTGTAACAGATTTAGACCACCCATACAACATTTGCGTTTTAAAGACACACTTTGCCCATCTTTATTTAACACCATTTAACTTTTTGAACCCAACATATCTTAGCCAAGCCATCCGCCGAGAAATCTAAACCGCCTGTCCCGCGAATCACGTGAGATAACAGTCTGTCAACCAGGATAGCCGGGGAGAAGAACTTAAATATGGAGTCTTAAACCATATCATACAGATACAAACAACATACTTATATCACGCCCATCGTAGATTGTACATTAGAATGAACCTTTGTCATCTCGCTCGATAAACCATTATTATGCTGCGATCAACGCATCGATACACGCAGCATCTCACACCACAAAGATCTGACGCACGACTCGCATCCGTGATCGCCAGACACACTCCCAGCCATGCGCACCCCTGCGCGCATGCAGCCCAGCCCACGCTGCACCCTACGTTTCGTGATATCGCACAGCCTTTATACAAAGAACTTACCATACAGTATCTCTCTATCCCACATAACATACTTTACCACGTCACAGTCTTTATAAATACAAAGAAACATCCTTAGCATGCCAGTTTTAATTTCAGCTAAACAATGTTTTCATTCATCACTTCAATCGTCAGTATTCAACCATGTCGGTCTCATATAGTGTTGATCTGACAACCATCTTCGCATTAGCCACGACACTCCATGTACCGCGAAGCATTGCTGATCGACTCTTCGCTGGAAATTTCTCCCACCGTGTAGCAGATCATCTTTTGAACATATGAGGTCAGTAAGACCGGTAACGATCCGAGCACCAGGTAACATTACACGCTTTCAGTGTGCACGCAGCGAACCGCATTCGTCTTACGTCATTTGATAAACACGTTTTAGAATAACCTTGTGCATCGGATTTATCATCCTTTCGCAAGACCATACCAAAGAGTCTTTCACCAGCACCAAACCAGTGTATTGTCGTCACATCATACAATTTCACCTTTTCATCACACCATCACATCCAGCCAGCAGTTCCAGTCCATTTCGCTTCATCCTTCCACCAGTTGTCTTTCCTTCAGGCATGCTAATGGCCTTTCGTCAACGGACAGAGTCATCACCACGCTGCCTGGGCGAAGTATGCGATCATCCGAAACGATTTTTGAATCAGATTGCAGATGTGCAAATATGCACCATCAAGACTTGTAAGATTTTATTACTCCTCCTCATCTCCAACATTACAGGTAAAACTGCCGACACCACATTCTTCCTCACAACAAGCCCCGTCACATTCTCATCACACGCAGGTTACACAAACACCATTGTCCGATACACCATTTGGCAGTGGTCACATTCGCCATTATCTTCCATCAACGCAACAGCCACCGCCTCACGCACCAGTCATCGCCACGCTGATCACGCACGTTTAACGCACATCCGACAACCGCAGACTGCCGTTGAACACCAGACCGATCAGCAGCCCCGATTGCGCCAGTTAAACAATCACCTCGCAGTCGTTGTCAACCATACACATCTTTCGCATTGCCATAGCAAGATGTGTGTCAACACATCCATCTACACATACCCGTCACTCCAGTCAACAGAACATCTTTCGCCCACTGGTGTTCCTCCAGTTCAATCTCACACTTCCATGGAAACATAGATTTTAACGACCGATCTTCCGATACTTTTCGTCATTGCGCCCAGACTGAACAGCTCAACTGAACAACGCAACAGATACCACACTTTTAGATAAACATCGCCAGCAGCGGTCAAGCGCGCATTTAACACATACGTGTCAGTTCATGCCCATCCCGCTCGACATACATACCACAGATTGCGCACATACATCAACAGTCCAACCTCATTGCTGAACGTAACACTGAGACGCTCACCTCGCCAGTCTACCATGAAACGAAATCGCCACCATACAGAACGACGAACATGTCGAATACACATTCCATCGACGACATATCCGAATGGTGATGCATAACCGCACAGGTGAAATTGCCCATGACCATGACACATGACCACATGACCAGACCATGACATGACAGCATGATACAGCGATGACGACAGCGCACGAGTTTCACCAAAACATTACCAGGCATTTTGGAAGGTTGAAGCGAAATTGATAGGTTAGCCAGTCGCGCGCCGACCCAACCTATCAATTTTCCTTTATCTAACCTAGGTCCACACTTGGTTTTTAATGGAAAACTCATTAAAAGCAATTAGTGTTAATGGGTTTTAATGAGAAACTCATTAAAAGCAATTAGTCATATGGTCATGTTCATATGGTCATGTGGTCATGTGGTCATGTGGTCATGTGGTCATATGGTCATGTGGTCATGTGGGTCAATTTCACCCATTAACTTTAACATCCTACATATATCCGGATATATGTCGATGCGCATCCCTGTCGGCTTAGGTCGGATAACAACATATTCGACTATCTTCGGCAATATACGCCTCACTCTGTAGAATACGTAAGAGAACAATTTTTTCGTATTCAATTTAGTATTCGATAGTAGCTAGAACGGTAAACATGAGCGTCTCCAAGGTGATTAACGTTTCTCAACTTCTTGGGAATAAAGTGAAACCGACAAATGAGCGATTTGGATTATGGCTGTTGACAGAAAATATGTGCAACAATAATCTGGTAAAAGATATTGGCAATATTTGTTATGTCGAAGGCGAGCAGATGCTGACTGGTGGACTACACACACCAATTACAGAACCATTTTGTGACAATATAATGTTGGTTAAAATTTGGACCTTTCTGACACCGAACAAGCATTGCAAACAAAAGGATGTTTATCCTAAAAAGAAATTTGGGTGCATTTAACAGCTATCTACGAAGAAAGTTTGACCGATTTGTTTCGCTAGGCATGGTGTTAAAGCTAAGCCCGTTTTCTCTGGAAAGCACTAACAAGATGGGCCAGAGAGTAAAAGAAATTATCGGAAAAGAAGACCTCGAATGCATTAATAAAAATTCCAAAATCCTATATGTGTTCCATACAAAGTGGAACTAGCAGATGTTAAGTTGGAAACTTTATTAGAGGAACTACCAGATATATTAGACGAATCAAAAAGATTATTTCTATCTATTTGACATGGATGTAACCCAAGATTTTGCGGTATATTTAGCAAGATGGAGATGTGTAATTATTTAACTACAAACCATAACTTTTGCTATAAGGGCGAATACGAAGAAAAGTGTAATATTATAGTTGACAACGATAAAACTGTAGGAATTGATTGTTTAACATGGCTAACAACCAATGCAAGAATTAAGATATACAACAAATTTGTGTGTCAGATAACAAGTCCTGGTGTTAATAAACAACTTGGCAATCATATACTAGATTTTTTACGTTGTCCGGATGTACGTTTAAGGGAAACATTTGCGTCTACTTTGGCCAAAGAACATGGTATTACGCGATTGGAAGCGACAATATACAACTGTGCAATTGGAAGCTATGTCAGTGCGGAACGGGTGTATAATCCCTTAAAAGACTGTTTAACGTTATTGGAAGATAGTAAGTTATACTTCCTAAAGGCGCCAATGTACTCGGTACCACTTGCCAAAATGTGGAGTAAGCTATCGGACAAGCTACAAAATAGCTGCTGTTTAGTGTTTAATAACCTGCTACAGTACGTGTATTGGGGGAATGGTAATACAAAGAAATTGACGGGCTTGCAAATTGTTGTCCGAAAACCAAAAGAAAGGGAAACATTGATAAAGTATGTGCTGGCTTTTAGTTTTAACTATTTACCTGTAAATTATTTGGAGATAGTAGAGGAGGAAGACAGTCAAGATAAAATAAAATCTTACACAAGTGCTACATTAAAGCAGGTAGTACATATTTTACACAATCTGCAACACCATATTCTACAATTCCAAAAGAAATAGTCATTTCGGAATTGGGATTGATAAATACACCTAACATTCACCCAGAGGTTGTACGACAACGCGTAAATATTGGTAGTAAACTCTATCCGTTTACGCTTAAAGGAAATTACCCCATTATGCATGCCATACGCTGTAAGTGGAAGGAAAAGACAACTGAATTAGAGGAAATGGATGCAAAAAGGCGAAAATTGGACTACATGGAAAACACTGCGACAATACGCGAACAATACAAAGATGTGTTAGACAAAGAACATCTTATTAGAGAAAATGAGGAAGAATTAAAAGATTATTTTATGTGTCGATGGACTGACTTAGATACATCCGGTTGTACAAGTTGTATGCATTTGCGGTTAGTAAGAAAGACTCTTTTAGTTATGTAGGTGTTCTTGCAGAAAAGGATGGTACTAAATCCGTATACTTTTTAAAAGGTTATTCTAAAACGTATTTATCAAAATGGCAGATAACAAAGACGAACTAAGGAATGCGGGTTTCGTAACCTTGGTTACACCACACGCAAGGGGGTTCCGCTAAACATTGTATATTTACCTAGTAAAGAACCTTTCGGATCATTTAAAACCGAGGGTCTTACAACCTATAACAACCATATATTCCCAAAAGTGGTGGATATGCAACTACACAACGGTGTGTGGGAGAAAAGGATTTCTCCAATACCGACAAGAAGAAGTCGATCAAGCTAACAAGATACGTATGCAGGATATAGTGGAAAGCTGCGATTAAAAGATTGTCACAAGCTGCAAGAATTACACGAAGGAATGGATCTGGTTGTCGGTGGAATCAAAGACTTTAAATATAGAGGGAAACTTCGGTACATTTTACAATTCGGAAACCTAGACGGTCTTTATGTATCAAACTATTGGTTAGAAAAGGAGATAGAAGACTTGGGTGTTGATTTAAATTTTAAGCTGCGAATAAAATTAGATAAAATTAAAACCACTGCAAACAAACATAAAGAAAGGACTGTCTTCTGTGTATAACTTTGTATTAAAATTAAGTTAAATGACTCCATGCTTGGCATTAAATATTTTTAAATTTGTTATGTATAATGTCGGAATAAACATTTTATAATAGTATATAACATTGTTCTTTATTTATAAAAGGCTGTGACTTTACCACGAAATAGCAGTCGCACAGAGAGGGGTGCGCATGGGCAGCGCGCATGGACAGGGGTGCGTACGCGCAGGGGTGCGCATGGGCAGGTGTGCATGCGCAGGGTGCATGGGCAGGGGTGCACAGGCTGGGTGTACACGAGAAGCGGATGTTAACAGTTACCAAGCATCCAATTCTTTATTTGGTGTGAGTACTTGCTGCGTATGTATCCGGAGTAAAACACGATTTGTACACGCAGATAATTAATAAAATTAGTTTATCGAGGAAGATGACAAAAGGTATATCATTCCTAATAGTACAACAATCTACGCATGGAGGGTGTAAAGATATAAGATAGTTGTTTAGATTTTGTAAATCTATTGTATATATTAGTTTTAAGACTCCATAATTTTAAGTTCTTCTCCCACCTTCCAAATCCTTCCGGCTTCTATCCTGGTTGACAGAGTATACGTGTTATCTCCACGTGGTATTCGCGGGACACTGCGGTTTTAGATTTCTTGGGAAACGGTTGGCTAAGGTATATGTCTTGGGTAGCGAAAAAGGTTTTAAAAATGGTGTTAAATAAAGATGAGCAAAAATTAGAGGTTTGGGGTCTTTAAAACGCATAACTTTGTAAGAGGTGGTTCTATTTAAAATCCATTTACAGGTTTGGGGGTCCCTAGAAAAATTTAATATTAGTTGATACCTAGCAAAATATATTTATCTTAAAAGAGTGACTACCCCGCAAATAATAAATACAATATAACACTTGTCAACAAAAAAAGTTGTAGGGAAAATTAAAGACATATTTAATGGGGGTCCAGTATTAGAATTTGTTGGTAGTAGGGCTAAGTCCGAGTGTATTGTAAGCGAGAAAGATACGATTATAAAGATTAAAGGGGTCTCACGAAGTGTAGTTAAGTAAAACCGCGGGTGCTACAACTTATAACGAGCATATATTCCCAAAAGGGGTGGGCATGCAACTACGCTGCAGTGCGTGGGAGAATAAGAATTCTCTCCAATAAGAAATTAAAGTTTCCATGTACGTAGCACCAGTCATTGGGTAATGGTAGAAATGTTAAACCTATAAAGGCGATTATTAATTGTGGTTTAGAAAAAATAGTAGTTTTCGTGGACTAAATAAAATAGCTTAGACTGGTTAATGTATATGGTTACATACTCTCGTACACATCCACAAACATCTGCTTACGTCCACAATGGTAATACCGGTAGTTTTTGTTTAACTAATAGTAGGAAAGATACGTCAGGTGTTAGTGCGTGGAAGCCCATAGGATCGTTGGAATTAAAAAGAACGGTGCGTATGGTGGTCTCCGTTAGAATAATCAAAAGTGGTTAATCAATCGTATTAGATGTTTAAATATGCAAAAGTGTAAAAGCCTACATAAACAAAAATTAATTAACCGACAAAAAAGTGCGTGATGTGCTACACTTATAAAGAAAGTATGGAATGGTGTTTTTTTAGCAGCCCTAGCAGTAAAAAGGGCGACTGACTTTTTCTAGCAATTACAAGAATAGCAGTAGCGCAGAGAAGGGGTATGCATGTATTATACAGTTGCTGCAAAATATGTTAGTTTACGCGTAGCTCGGATGTGTAATTGATCACGACTTAAAGATCCCTCGGAGGTTTAAAAATTCTCAGCCCATTGTCGTTTGAAAAATGTTTGTAAATTATCAGAACAGGAGCGGGTTGAAGTTTAATGGATGATTGACTGAGTTTTTCCACCTTTACGAGGGAATTGGAAGTTGACAGACATCGAGCATCTAATTCTCTATTTGGACGATATCAAGTACTTACCGGTTCTAGAAATCATTACGTGCGATCGACCGCTATGCGAAAGTGTAAAAGGCTACAGAAGCAAAATTTAATTATCATACGAAAAAGCGCGCGATGTGCTATAGAAAGTATAAAAAATTGGTGCTTTGCATCGGTCCCTAACAATAAAAAGGAGAGTGACTTTTCTAGCAATTACAAGAATAGCAGTAGCGCGGCGAAGGGTATGCATCTATTATACAGCGCATTGTTGCTATAAAATATGTTAGTTTACGAGAAGCTCGAACGTGCACAAATTAAATTTTAATCTATAATTAACCACAGTCGTAAAATTGAAATTAATGGTCAATTTTAATACTGCTAAGCATATACTTTCGCTTGGTGATTCATTTGGAAAATATTCAAGCCTACCATTTCCTAAAGTATGACGTAGAAGTTATTTAAAATTAAATTGCTTTATTAGTTAGTATCCTGTAGACGACAAGTTGGTATTTCCTTAGTAATGGTTTAAAGTGTTTTATTAAGTTTTTGGTTATAGTAGCACCATCTTCTACAGCACGACTTGCATACAATTTTGTGCGTGTACTACCGCCCTTTTGGATTTTTAATATGCACGCAATCCGTATAACATGGAAGACGTTTTCCGGTGTTTCTACTAACGGCATTCGCACCATCGACGATGCGAACCGGGTGCATGCATTGGCGCTAAATGTATTGGACGAGCAGCAAGGATTATGACGTCATTTAGTTCCCGCTGAATCCTCAACTTCGTTCGGGTATCTTCGGAAACCTTCGGTTTGCATTATATAGGGTACATAAAGCAGGTGCGCAAGAGTAAACTCTTTAGTTATATGTTAGTTCGCTTACAAGTCAAGTCTTATAGTGCGGATTTTGTTTTGTACTAAAATGGTATCTGCAAACGTTTTTAAATGCAACTCTTGCGGTGCTTCCTATACCTGGAAAAATGCTCTCAAACGGCACCAGAACAAATGTTGTGGTGTATCATCGTCCACGGTTAAGCTTATACATCCGCCCACAGCAAAGTACTTAAACTGTGGGTCTTGCGGTTTCGCTTTTACGAGAATGGGCAACTTACAGCGACACAAGGAAAAACAGCACGGTATGTCATTAAGCCGTAAACGTTCAGCTCCGCCAGCTGTTAAAGGGCCTTGTACGAAACAACCACGAATTATGTGTAAAGTATGCGATTTCGAAATGGAAAAGACTACCTATGCCGCACATTTAAGGAGCAACAGACATAAAATGCATCAGTTACCGCTACTAGCGACGATTGTGTAGAAATGGTTAGCACAGCGTTTAACAACCGTATGGCTAGCTATCGCATAAAGAATACCTGTGTCGACGATGGAGTGCCCGAGTTTCTTTGGAAGCAGAAAGAGCGATTTATTCGATTAATTAATGAAAAAGAATACAACATACAGCAGTAAAAGTCTATTGCGAACTCTACGGCGTTTACACCAAAATGGGGGAAGAGACTACCGATGTGAAATCCTTTAACACAAAAAATGTTGTTATAACGTCTTCTAGTGATCTGGAAAATATGTACGAGGTCTTAAGCGAAACCATAAGAACAAAATCAGAGGAATTTGAAACATGCGGGTTCGGTTGGTCTTTGGAAAAAGTGCTCTATTTAGAAATAAATATTAATAAGTATAAGCCGATATGAGAAGTTCTAGGTTAAAAATAAAAAATTGTAAATATGTATTTAGAAATGTGGTTTTACAAAATTTAAACTGTATTAGTAAAAATTGTCTGTAATAAAAAAGTTTTAAGAATTGTTTTTGATTTTCTTTTATGTATGAGCCGCAGGAAATTTATAATTTAAAGGGTGTGTGTAAAATGGTAAGGGGTCGTTCGATTTTAAATCTATTTAGAGATTCGGATTGCGCATAAAATTCTAGACTAACAAGATGTGCTACATGTATAAAAAATTTATAAGAACGCTCAAAAGTCGCTACAGGTAAGAAATCTTAAAATGGGGGTAGCTCCCTGGGGGATGGTGCTATGTGAAAAATTTAAAGAGATTTGTGTAGCTTAGAAAATTCTAATATTAATTGATACTAAACAAGATAGATTTATCTCGTGGGTGGAAATGTCTAGAAAGATTTATCTCGCAGAGGGTATGTGTGTAATTTTGCAGGGCGTGGTCCGATTTCAAATCTGTTTACAGATTCGGGTTGTACGTAAAATTCTAAGCTAATTTAATGTATTGCATGACTAAAAAAATGTATAAGAACGTTCAAAAGTCGCTACAGGTAAGAAATCTTAAAATGAGGGTAGCTCCCTTGGGGGTGATGCAATCGAAAAATTCCTAGAGATTTGGGTAGCTGAGAAAATTCTATTGTTAATTGATAGCAAACAAGATAGGTTTATCTCGAAAGATGCAATGGCTAGACGAAGAAAACCATTTGTTAGGTTTGCTTATAGAGCAAAGAGCAAAATTTAGAAGATCAGGACTTTAAAGGGTATAACTTTACAGGGCGTGGTCCGATTTCAAATCTGTTTACAGATTCGAATTCTGCATAAAATTTTAGACTAACAAGATGTATCGCATGACTAAAAATTTATAAGAACGCTCAATAGTCGCTACAGGTAAGAAATTTTAAAATGGGGTAGCTCCTTGGGGATGATGCTATCTAAAAATTCTTAGAAATTCGGGTAGCTGAGAAAAATCTAATATTAATTGATACCAAACAAGATAGGTTTATCTCGTGGGTGGAAATGTGGAGAAAGATTTATCTTGCGGGTGGAAAGAATGCGGGTGTGACGTAAAGAAAATGGTTGTGGGGGTGTCCGAGCAAGGAGTAGAGCAAGGAGAGAGCAGGAGGAGATTCATCTCCCTCATTTCCTCCTTATGGGAATTTACATGTAAATTTGGTCCAGATGTGTGGGGAAATGTGGATGCTGGGGGAAATGTGGCGGTGATTACGCCAATAATGTACTTATGAATCAGATTGATTGCAAGTCAAAATGTAATAATAATATTAAAACTATAAATTATAGTAAGTATGTAAGGTTATGTACTGAAGAGAACTGGAATATTGTACTTAATAGTGAAGATATTAACTTTGCAACTAACACTTTCATAAACATAATAAAAACTAACTTAAATAATTCAATAGATACTAAATTTGTAATACATAAAAAAAAGCCATGGGTTACAACAGCTATTGTTGGTGCGATTAAGCAAAGAGATTCGCTAAAAAATTAGTTCTAAAAGATCCTACAAATGCACATATTGCTGCATATTATAAACATTATAGAAATTTTGTAACCAAAATGATAAGAAAAGCAAAATATGTTTTCTATCGCAAAAAGATATCTCAAGCTAAAGGTAATCCAAAACAAATCTGGAGAATAGTAAACGAGGTAACAAATAAGGGGTATACAAAATCACAGTCGATAGATTACATATGTAATGATAATGGTGACAAAATAGAAGATCAGCTACTTCTTGCAACTTTGTTCAATAATCATTACTCCACAGTGGGGATGAAAATGTCACAAAAAATACAAGTTGATCCAATCTGGGAAAAACATGCTAAAATTATGGGATGCAGAAACTCATTATACCTGGAGCCAACAACGGACGATGAAATCATCAATCATATTGACACATTAAAAAATAACCCAGCAGCAGGGCTAGACTCCATACCAAATAGGGCACTAAAAGAGATTAAAACGGTAATTGCTTCACCCCTTAAACATATCATAAATCTAGGATTTCAACATGGTCAATTCCCGGAGATTCTAAAGCGTGCAGTAGTGGTGCCAATATATAAAAAGGGAGATAAACATGACATTAATAATTATCGTCCTATATCACTAATAAGTAGTGTGGCTAAAGTATTTGAAAAAGCTATTAAAAAGAGACTAGTGTCATTCTTAACTAAATATAAATTATTTGCAAAGTCGCAATTTGGTTTCAAGGAAAAGTTATGTACGGAAAATGCTATTTTCTCACTTGTAAGTAATGTAGTTGATGCTTTAGATTCGAACAATAAGAAAATTGGCGTGTTCTTAGATATATCCAAAGCATTTGATACTCTACATCACATCTTATTACAGAAGTTAGTACACCTAGGTATTAGAGGTTTGCCAAAATTACTATTGCAGGATTATTTATCGAACAGAACCCAGTTTGTTAGAATCAAAAACTATGTAAGTGAAGCGTCAATAATCACATGTGGTGTCCCACAAGGAACTGTTCTAGGCCCCCTTCTTTTTCTGCTATATATTAATAACTTAGAAAGCTTACAATTAGAATGTAAAATAACATCATACGCAGATGATACTGTCCTAACATTTGAAGGCCTAACATGGGATGAAGCCATAAATAAACTTAACACAAGCATGAAGATAATTAAAAACTATTTTGATTCAAATCTACTAACGTTAAACATGAGTAAAACAAAGTTTATTACTTTTTCCTTATATAAACCCCAACAACCTAACCTGAATGAAATCAAAATTTATCATTTCCAATGTGGGATGCACGCTAACTGCTCTTGTGAGGACATAATCTATAAGGCAACCAAAATACAGTACCTGGGAGTGATAATAGATGAACATCTTAGATGGGATGCACATGTAGAGTTACTGATAAAGCGTATACGTAAAACAATTCCTGTCTTTTTTGAAACTAGAAATATATTACAAATAAAGGCATTCAAGGTTTTATATTATGCACTTGTTGACTCCCTTATCAATTATGGTATTGTTTGTTGGGGTTCGGCATATGAGGAAATCTTGAAACCAATTGAAATAACACACGTCAGTATTAAAAATTATGTTTAACAAACCTAAATTGTACTCTACTAATGGGTTATATACAGACAGTGATATATTAAATGTAAAACAGAAATACATGAAAAGCATCTATTGCTTTCTACATAAAAATTCACAAATAAGAAACTGCTTATTCACTCATATGTATCATACAAGGGATAGATTAAAACAAGTCTGTATTGTACCAAAAATTAAGAAATCTGTTAAGAAATTTATCGCCTATCAGAGCCTTAAGTTATACAATCTTTTGCCACTTCAATTACGGAATATAAACAACCATAATATATTCCGCAAAAAAATTACTAGATATATTTTAGAAAATAATAAAACTTAAGAGCAATTGTAGACGGTTGTGCCACCAACTGCGAAATAAACCTACAAATATGCTACATTGAAATATTATAGTACTAATCACTTCATACGGCACAAGCAAGAACTCTTTCATGCAGCAACGAAAAATAAAAACCAAAATCAATAATGCCACATCAATAGAACATGTGTGCGAATTAGGTGTACCGCAGGGATCTGTTCTGGGGCCCCTGCTGTTCAGTGTGTTTATCAATGACCTTCCGAAATACATAACCAAAGCTAAAGTAATACTTTATGCAGATGACACCACAATGGTGGTTGAAGCTAAATCTCCTGAAGAGCTTCAGACCAAAGTAAACATTGTGATAGAACAATTTTGGCAGTGGTGTGCAAGAAACAGACTAGTTATTAATATAGCTAAAACAAAATGTGTTTACTTTTATAAAATAAGACACCTAGGCACCATCGATATTAGGCTGAATAAATCAAAGGTTGAAATATGTGAAAAGTATTATTCTTGGGAAATTACATAGATGCTAAATTGAACTGGCAAGCAGAAATAGATAATCGATGCAAAAGATTAACAAATCATATTATATGTTAAAAACTATGAAGCAATACTTATGAACCCCAAGCTTTAAACGTATATTACGCATTGGTATATACGCATCTAAGCTATAATATTATTCTCTGTGGGCAAGCCACTGAAATGAAAAGATTACTAGTATCACAAAAACGAATTATTAGGCTGCTATTTAACCTAAATGCCAGAGCTAGCTGTAAATTAGTTTTTAAAGAAAAAATCTTGACAGTTATTGGGATATACATATATAAAATATCGTTATATGTAAGACAAAATATTAAAATTTTCGTACTCTCTCATCTATACATGAACATGAAACACGCCAAGGACACCTTCTTTATCAAGAACAATTTCACAATGTTTATTTTGCAAAATCGCCGATACAAGCTGGCATTAAAATATACAATGCTATTCCAAATTATATAAAAGAAGCAATCAATCTTAAAACATATAAGCATTTACTAAAAGAATTCCTATTTGATAAGTCGTTCTACAGCATTAAGGAATACTTTAATATACAATAGAATATGAATAAGAGTGTAATGACTTATCACATCCTGTATATACGCAAAGTGCTGAATAAATTCTTATCTTATCTTATCTTTGTTCTTAGGTGCCTTATCTTAATTTATATTGTTACTCCATATTAAAGCATATATTTAAAATATGAAATAATTTGTTAGCATTACTTGTACTTATTATTATTAATATATCTATCTATATCTATTTACATTTTAGGCTATGTACCGGTTTTAACACTTACGGAAATATGGCGGTTCCTACAACTGCAGCCGCTTACCCGCCAGTCTAATTATTACATTGAGACTAACCCACAGACAATCAGGAAACATGGTGTGGCCCAAAAAACTGTAGCGGATCCAACGACGCATGACCAAGATGCTGAGGGACGTCAATAACCAATGTCATTGCGGTGCCAATCCATTAAAGGTATAGTGCGATGCCATATTTCAATGATGGAATAGAGGAAAAATTTACATTCAAAAAAAAACCTCAACCTGTGGAGTAATAAGATTTAGGGTAGTCATGTTGTGGTCTTGATATTAAGTTCTAGAAGGGAGTCTCAAAAATGGGAAGTCTCTGATAGGGAAACTTAT
>JARFIW010001772.1:0-130446 GCA_036346225.1 Platerodrilus igneus | reverse complement strand
TATGATAGAGCAAAATTAATATCATCAAACGAAGAAATTTTAAAGAAAGAGAAAGACCTAATCAGATGTACACTAATAGAAAACAAATATCCTAAAAGAATAATAGAGAAAGAAATGAATAAAAACCCTAAAAATAAAAAAAAAAAGAAAGCAAAAACAACGATTCACACCACAAAATGCTCTCAATACCATACATAAAAGGATTCTCCGAAAAAGTTCAAAGAATAGGAAACAAATTTAGAATTAAAACAGTATTTAGAACCAACAATACACTAAGAGCACAATTAACAAAAACAAAACCCAAAAACGCAATACAAAGTTCAAAAAATTGTATCTACAAAATACCGTGCGAATGTAATAAGTTTTATATAGGGGAAAGTTCCAGACCATTTGAAGTTCGATTAAAAGAACATAAATCATATATAAAAAATAGAAAATTTGAAAAATCCATGATTTGCCAACATGCATGGTACTCCAGTCATAAAATAAAATGGGAGGACGCAAAAATTATCGACAAAGAAGAAAACCACCAAAAACGCAAAATCAAAGAAGCTGCTTATATATAACCTTACATAAAAATAACTGCGTTGCAAACGAATCCGTAACTTTCAGTAAACAATGGATTCCATTACTAAAAGAAATAACAAATGAAAATCAAATGCCCCCAATATCTAGGTAGCATTGCAAGTTTTTCCTGGGTTTTCCTTGCGATATTAACATGAAATACAGCCTACATACATGATTTCTATTTATACATACAATAACTAATTATATAACAATAAGCATATTAACTAGAAAACCATTATTTCGGCAAATATCTAAGTGTTGGGGGATCTTGGTAGCCACAGGTTGCTTAACCCCCTTCACTGAATCTCGGTGAAATAAGACATGAAATTAGTAAACAATAGAAGGGAAGCTAGCTCAGTATATAAATAAGTGCAGGTACGTGTCCAACCAGTTTTGAGATGAAGATCCAATGATGATGATGATGAAGCATATTAACAACCCCTGTAAAACAGCATTGGTATCTGACCAGTGTAAACCCGCAATAAGGTTACCTCACAACCATATACAATCTCCGTTAAACAGTATTGGTATCTGACAAGTGTAAACCCGCCATAGGGTTGCCTCAGATCCATATACAACCTTCATAGAACAACATTGGTATCTGACAAGTTTAAACCCGCCCTAAGGTCACCTCAGAACAATGTTAAAATCTACCAAAGAGGTAGCCTAAATCATAATGATTTTCCCTTCAAAATAAATATAAATAAACGACTACTTAAGCTTTTTAATAATGCAATTGCACACTTCTTTAATAACCATCCTCTAAATTGTATAAATAGAAACATGTTAAAAAATGTTTTCCAATTCCCAAGTTATTGAATTTTTACAATAAAAATTAATCAGCTGATTTCACGTTAAGCGTATTGGCTACCTAAAAAAGTCGGTCCCAGGCCGTAACACAAATTGAAGGCAATCATTTATTTAAACTTTAAAAATTTTTGTTTAGTGTACTCAAACCAAATATTTCAAACATCAATAAATCAAAGTCACCTTCAATTTATGTCATAAATGTCATGTTATAATATAATACAGGTTTGCAATTTGGTTTGTTATTCTTCTTGTTCTTTGCCAGTTCATTCTTACATTCTTAGTATTATTAGTATTGTTGTGTAAAATTTTGTTGTTGGTCTGTTACCCCTTAAACATGCTCCTAGCTTCTTGAACCATTCCCATGTCTGGATAAAGTGTGAAAGGGGGCTATGATAATATTGGTATACAATAAAACATTTAAATTCGATTATCTTTGAAACGGCTGCTTATAGCAACATCTACAAGGTATGCCTTTTTTGGAGAAAAAATGTCAGGGGATAAAAATTTTGAACCAGAAATTTGATATACCAAGATGTAAAAAAGTTATGGGGTTTTAAATGTGGACAAAGGGCTACTGGTGGTGCCCTCTGCGAGATTCATCAAAACTATTATCAAATTTGAATTTCTCATCTTAAAAATCATTAGATACTAAATTTCATGCAAATCCTGCTATTATAAGATACCTATTTAAAAAATAGCTTAAAAATAATAACTTTGACGCCCAATATCTTGGACACTATCAACTTTTGGACTAAAATAAATTGGACTAGATCCTCATATTTTAGTCTCATGAATTTCTGATAACATATTGTACATACCTTTTAGAGACACCCTGTATATTTGTTTCTTCAGCTGTAATTGAACAAATGGAAACAAAACTGACTGAGAGATGTGAATGTTGTTTACGAGTGAAATGAACAAGAAGCTATCACAGGAATGTCCCCATATGTGACAATGAAATAAGATGTTTTGTTACTTACAAAGGCTCAAACTTTAATGATCATCAAAATTCAATACTTTTTACAATCGTATCATCTTTTACAAATAATGACTTTGCTGTTTGTATATATGATAAGCAGTGGCTTGGAAAAATTGAAGACAAAGTAAAGATCACAATGATATTTTGGTGCATTTCTTTCACATTTCTGGACCAAATGCCTTTCAACTTTCTAAAAAAGATACTGCTTGGGTGCCTGCAAAGAAAATAGTACGAAAGGTGACTCTATTGGAACTCACAACCAGTGTCTGGTAGAACACACAACATAACTGATAATCTATGCAATTTAAATATTTAACTCTCTAAGGAAAATTACAGCTGACAAGTAGTTAAAACTGAAGTTTTAAATCTAAATACATAGAGAAACATTATTGTATTTATATTGTATGCAAGTGTAGTACAACAAATGTATCAGTAGGTTTAGTTTAAGAATTAGAACTCTTACCTATTGTTATCACTGTTCATTGTTATTTAAAACTAGAAATATTTTATCATTTGTATATAATGATTTAAACATCATGCGACCAGTGTCAATTGTAATAATTTCACGTCCTTGTTTGCTAACTTGCCGCTGCACGAGCATGTAGAAGGGAAGCGTTTTTACTAAAATTCACTGCTCTATTACTCTCGATGTAGTCGAGTCTTTCATAATTTATTGTGAGATATTCATATGTGTATAAAGAACATTCTGCAAAATTTTCACTAGTTTTCATTAGTTCCTTTTTAGATATTGACCTGAGAAAATTGACGTTAAAAGGCTTTTGGTCATATTTGAAAAGCTCTAGAAAAAAAGGAATGCATTCTCAGGACTAAAACTTAACTGCAGATAGTTATATAAATATTCAACACAGAAATAACGTATTACTTGCAAGTCTCTCTTCCTTCATAAAAATTTATGGTCTTAAAAGTAACGATTGATAAATTTTTCAGAGTTTTTACAGAAAGAGTTTGACTGCTTCTCTTGCATGATCAAAAAATTAAAAAATGTATACCTGAAGTTTTATTTCATGCAGAACACGCTGGTTTTTTAATTATTTTGATATTTTTTAAAATAACTTAGCAAGTAAACTTTCCGCAAATCACGTTTTTCATTAAAATTTACCCAATAGCCATTTTTAAAATGGCTGCCAGAAAAATTATGGTTTATAAAATTTTTTAAAAGTGTTTTGTGACTGTTTACCTATAGGGAACACATGGAAAAAATCCAAGGAAACAAAAAATGTTGAGCAGCATTACGTGGGTGATTTGAAATGGTTTGACCCCTGTCCCGATTTTTTACAACTCATTTGTTGTTTCCGAATCCATAGCATTTGTTCCAAATTATTCGAATAAATAGTAATGTGAGAACGTAAAAGTTTAAATGCATATATTTATTTAAGTAGTATTTTGTGACTCTTTATCTATACGGAACTCATGAGAAAAATCAGAAAATTAAAAAATGTTAAACAACAAATTGTATTTCTGTTGGGTGATTTGAAATGGATTGACCCGACAGCGACTGAAAATTCAGGCCTGCCCCGAGAAATTCGAAACGTAAAGTCGTCTTATTTCCAGTTGGTTTCTCTAATAAAAAAATAGTATTTTTGGGACCAGGTATGAAGCTTATGGTAAAAAGTAGTTTTGTGGAATTGGAAACACGCATGCAAGTAGTGAGACTAGCAACTCATTTAGTAAACATTGGGCTTCAAACCACCAGAAATGAGGTAACAATTAAAACATTATGGTAGAGCACCAAAATGGTGTGTCCTGCTTGTAATCGCATTTGTAGTAATTGTAAAAAATGAAGACATTATCGTAAATGTTGTAAAACTAATGTCAATGAACTTACGATAAATTGTGATTACAAAGCAACTGTGATAGTGATAATGCTAATCATGTGGTTTGGGTTGATTCAAAATCAAGCATTAGCTCTTGTGAATGTTTCGAATGTGTTAAAATGTATAATTAATCTGAAGACTAGCACGGGCAGCCAGGTTAACATTTTAATTTATGTGAACTTCCGAACGCTTGTAATAAATACTAATACACTGTCAAAAATGTCATCAGTGTTTATGTGTTACATGGGATATGAAATAGACACGATCTAATTTATCTAAATTGCGGTTTTATGGGTACTAAAAAGAAATTTTTGTTTTAGGTTTTAAAAATAAATAAAGCATGTTCAATTTTGGGTCTGACAGCCGCAAAAGTCTGCGGATCATTAAATCTTATAATTACAGTGCCAAACCTATTGTTTTCCATTAGGAAAATGAAGATTTGTTTGTCGCAAAAATTTTACTTAAACATCAACCTGTGTTTAAGGGTTTGGGTAAAGTCAATTGTTCATACAGAATTGTCTTGAAAGAAAATGCTGTTTGGAGCATCAGTGCTTTTAGAAAAATTTCTTTAGCTTTAAGGGATCCAGTAAAGCAAAAAATCGACAAATTGGTCAATGAAAAAATTATTGAATCCCATTGTTATCTCACCAAAACCAAATGTCGATATACGTATATGTGTCGATCATAGCTCATTAAATTTATGTATTAGGAGGGACAATTTTGAAATTTTGTCAACTAATAGATTCTTTAATGAACATGGAGGTGTTTAATATTTTATCTTACTGGATGTTTCCTAAGCATTTTTACAAATTCTGCTTGATAAGGAAAGGTCCAAGTTATGTACAATTTCAACACCTTGGGGAATGGTATAAATATTTACTTTTGTCATAGAGCATTTCCTCAGTTCCAGAAATTCATCAAAGATTTATACATCAAGCATTATAGGGTTTGAGTGGTGTTATATGTTATTGTGGCAATGTTTTAACATATCGTCATAATTTATCTGAACACCATATAAATTTTGGAGAATATTTTTTTCAGAGATTTCTAAAAGTAGTTTAAAACTAAATTTAGAGAAATTCAAAATTGGTGTTACTAGTGTGAAAGACATCGTTTTACTGACTTAACAATAAATCAACTTTATGACAAATACTTCTATCTTGGAATTAATACTACAACCTATCTTCTACATTCTACAACAACAATTTTGAGTTGTATCTCCTACAAATGCAATTCGTCATTACTTAAGCATTTGTAATCAATGCTTTAGAACCAACCCTAAACCATTAATAACACTCATGAGTGACTTGCCTCGAGTTAGAATAAATCAACTAAACCATTTAGTTGTGTTGGTGTAGAACATGCTGACCCATTTAAAATAAAATTAAATCATTTTGGAAATCAAAACGCTTCAAGACATACATATGCTTGTTTATATGTTTTTCCACAAAAAAATGTACCTTGAACTTGCTTCATATTTCATTTCATTGTAACATTTTTTTTTATGTGGCTGGCTCCACGTTGTGAGCCAGTGAAACGTTTTTTTGTTATTTATTTGTTTTGGCGCAAGTAATACTTATTGTTCCAAAAATCTTCTGACACAACTAGGGGTCTATTTTTAGGTAGAGCAATGAGAAGTGGGGGGTGGGGAGTCGAATTCTGTTTGCAGATCAAACTTAAGCTAAATCAAATAGGCGCCACCAAGTCCTGATGTAATCACGATAATTGCATAGCATAGTTCTAAGGGCGGATGTGGAGAACTAAAGAAAAAAAGATCGCCTTCGCTGACAAAAACCTGTCTTAATAAAATAAGACGCAGCTCCTGTAAGAAATTGTGATAG
Source organism: Platerodrilus igneus (assembly GCA_036346225.1). Lineage (NCBI taxonomy): Eukaryota > Metazoa > Arthropoda > Insecta > Coleoptera > Lycidae > Platerodrilus > Platerodrilus igneus. The sequence continues at coordinate 124,414 of JARFIW010001772.1, read as the reverse complement.
TTAAATAAATAAAATAGTGGAACACCATTTGTGTCCTGCAAAAATACATAAAGAAATAATAAAAAAAGTATTTCCAATATAACATTGGCATCAATTTATTACTCAGAAGGGTTGTATCTTTATGTAATAAGATTTGATCACACTTGATCAAAATTAAAAACCTTTAATCTTGAACCAATTGTTTACTAAAAGATCTCTTTTAAAATAATAGAACTTGTAACAAAAAATTTAATCATTAACTGCATCAATCTTAAACTTTTAACTTTCCTGTTTGTCTTTATTATTATTCATCAAACACTTTAGTTTAAACATGAACTTGTTGTACAAATAGGGTTCTAACCTGGGCAGATCTTTTCAGGTAGATAACAAATTAATAAATCCTAACAACATTAGCATTTGAGCTTTCAAAATTATGTATACTAATTTTAATATAGATAAAGCTGATCACAAAAATAGACATGTTTACATATATTGTACTAAAGCTGTTCAAAGCATTTGCTTTTAAAATAACATTTGTCAGCTGTACAAAGTAGAAAGATATGACGTCAGTAACACCTGTTGACATTACCGACGATTCATATGGAGCAAAGCATGTTGTTTTTAGAACATTAAATCAATGAACTTTCGTTTTACTACTGGTAAATCCAGCTCAACAATTAGTTGGAACTTTTACAATGTATATGTATTACGAATCAAAGCAAGTCAACGTGTTCCAAATTTTGAAACACATAAAAAGAACTTATAGCTATCTACGAACCAAAACTGCAATTGTTGCATTGTGACAAAGGAAGACGGGATCCCCATTCTTCAAGCAACGATAACAGCGTTTGCAATTTGAAACAAATTCATCCAAATCAACTTCTATAATTCCTTCGTTCCACGTGTCGAATCATATCCTGTCGCCTTATATTCAGCAGCAATCGTACTCTCAAAGTTGAATTACGTCACCTTCTAAAGGTTGCATCTTACATGTGTTTTACTGTGTCCTTGTGTGTTTTAAAAGTTGCATCCTACTTGTCGCGCTAAATAAATTATCTCAAATTATACAAGTTCGCAAAATATATACATTACCGACCGTTATTCGAAGATATCCTCACTATTTGAAATGGATTCGCAGATTGCCGGCCTCCAGCCAAGGGTACATGTCGATATCTCTATCACCTGTGGCCGAATATTTTATAACCAGCTCGGGCGGTCGCGCCATCAGGAGGGGAACAATCAAACAGGGATGTGCTTGTAAATAGCTGTATACGACACAGATATCTGAATATAACTAGATTATTAAAGGACGATGCAGGCTTAGCGTATTACTTTTGAAGTTGAATGCAAATTATTATTGTTATTAATAAAATTGTTAAATTATTCTTGAAGTTATATGCAAAGAATTATTATTATTAATAAAATTGTTACACTATTCTTGAAATTATATGCAAAGAATTATTATCAAAAATAAAATTGTTACACTACCCCTTTCCTAAAAGAAAAAAAATCTTTTTTTAACAAAGAAAAATTTAAGTAAAACCAATACAAAAGATTTTTTTTTATTTATACTAGCCTTTTCTACATTCTTAACTAACATTACAAATATTTACGAACCTATGAAAACGAGGGGGACAAATATCTACAAATTTGAGTGTGTCGGTAACTACGTGTACCAAGCGTCCATAGGGAGACAAAATCGGGGAGTCACAATCGGTATAAGTCAAAATTAAGAGAGGTCAAATTAAAAAGTCAAACACTCTACGGGACAAAAAAATCAATCTAAGTCTAAATTTAAAGTAACCCTTTTACTAGAGCTTTCTTACTCCTACCAAGGCTAGTATCTACTAACTATAACTAAACACAATACAAATTATCTTAATTTCCGAAAATAACAACTCCACTTCCTGGAGCTCAAGCAACTCTATCAACCAAAAAAAAGGGGACGCTATAATATCAAAACAGCATCACAATTCAAATTATTATCATTTCAAGGTGATAATCAAAACTAAGGTAACCTAACTAACAGGTTACTTACAAAAATCGAATACAAAATATTATCATCACAAAGTGATAATCAAAACTAAGGTAACCTAACTAACAGGTTACTTACGAAAATTCGATGCAAAATATTATCATCACAAAGTGATAATCAAAACTAAGGTAACCTAACTAACAGGTTACTTACGGAAATCCGATGCAAAATATTATCATCACAAAGTGATAATCAAAACTAAGGTAACCTAACTAACAGGTTACTTACAAAAATCCGATGCAAAATATTATCATCACAAAGTGATAATCAAAACTAAGGTAACCTAACTAACAGGTTACTTACAAAAATCGGATGCAAAATCGAATCAGTTAGGGCTGAAATCTCTTACACCCTACTGATTATCCTATCACTAATTTTCTAATATCACCTCCTATTAGTGATGGATCAAATGGTGAGGTTCACCGTGCAAACCTCTGACCTTATCAAACAAAAATTACTGAAAGGTCCGAAACAAGGGAAAGAATAAGCCAATATTCTCTCTACTTAAATATGTAGAAATCAGGACTAGCAACTTAAATAGTCTCCTTATTTCTACTTTCTAATGATATCTTCTAATAATATCCTCTAATAATATCTTCTAATAACGCGCGATGAATTTAACTAGTATGTACATTAATGTACACTACAAAACCACTACACAAAATTTTAACTACATGTTTCAATCATCAAACAAAATTTTCAAACAAAATAAGTTGCAAAAGGACAGTCTCCATTTAGTATTAGTTAAAACTATACTAAATCAAAAATCAGAACAAAACAAAGCAAACAACGATTGTTTTACTTAAAATCAAAGAAATGACTAGACTGGAACTAATCGTCAGGATCATCATTCTTATCTGGATCTGATGCTTCAACGGGTTTCAAGTCCTTAACATGCCATTTTCCGGCTTTTGTTCCATCCTCATTCTCTAATTCATATACTAAATTGGAATGTTTTTTACGAACTTTGCACAGAATGAACTTTGGAGCTAACTTAGCGGAGAATTTATCACTAGCACTCGAAAGTACCTTATTAGTCCTCCAAACGCTTTCTCCGACTTGGAATGAAATGTTTCTTCTTCTAAGATTGTAGCGTTTACTCGAGTGTTGATAAGCAACATGTAAATTTTCACGGACATTCCCAAAAATATCAAACAAAGATTGACGATCCAAAACATAGGAAGGTCTACTACTAGAAACAACATCTACATCCTTACCGGGTTCAAAATTGTTACTATAAGCTTTTCCACTTAAGGGTACCTGACGACCAAAGACTAAAAAATTTGGAGAATAGTTGGTGGATTCGTGTTTTGCTGAATTAACTGCGTACTGAATTTTTGATATCTCAAAATCCCACGTATCATGTTCTTCTACGTATGAACGGATTGCAGTACCAACTGTCTTATTAATTCTTTCCACAAAATTGCATTGTGGAGCATAAACAGCATTGTACCAAATCTTTTGGATTTCGTACCTTGCACACAAAGCTTTAAAAACACGTCCAATCAATTGTGGACCATTATCACAAATAACAAATTGTGGTTCGCCGTAGACAAGAAACACTTTTTTTCCAAAAAATTTTCAATCAAATGTGCCTTGGCACTGCGCAAAGGTTGTAAAATCGAATACTTTGAGAACCAGTCACCAACAATTAAAAGCCATTTTCCTGCTTTTGAATCATCAATAAAAACTAATCACGACGATAGCTAACAAAAAAAAATCAGTGTTCGGGTACACTCTCACCCTACTACCAACCGAACCTGTTTACGATCATCTGGCTATAAATATAAGGGGTTTCATCCCATTTTCCTCAGTTGTGTTTCTTCTACGATTGCAAAACCTCGTGGTTTACATGTTTTAAACTGAGTAACAAACATCGTTTTATTGTGTAAATTACATTGGAATCCTGGGCCGAAGTTATATTGACTGCCTGTAAGCACGCACTTTAATTTGCTTGTTTACGATCATCTTGCTATTTATAAGAAGTCTCAGACCATTTTCCTCAGTAGTGTTTCTTTTACAACTGTAAAACATTGCGGTTTACGTATTTTAAACTGAGTAATAAACATAGTTTTATTGTGCAGATTATAATGGAATCCGTCAAAGTATTCGTCTGCGATGTGTGCCAGAAAAACTTCTCAATCCAGAGCAACCTTAACCGACACAAAAAGGAGGTCCATAATATCATTAGACCACCACGTCAGGTTACAGCCTCAGCTCCACCGACTGGATTACCAGCACCAGCATTATTTGTGTGCGACATTTGTGATATGGGGTTTGGGCGTCGAGCTAATTTAACCCGGCATCAGTACGCCCTCCACGGAGATACTATTTCTTCTACATCGATGTCAGCCAAACGTGGAGCACCACCACCACGTGCTGCACCCGGCCCAAAACGCCAGCGACAGGACATACGATATTGCAAGATTGCAATATGGACGTTCCTTCACGCCAGTTTCCTGGACATTTACGTAGTGCCGCGCATAAGACCAAATCCGGAGACCCCGAACAAGAAGCGATACAGCTGTTACCGTGTGCCTTCCGCTCCCGGATCGCAACTTACCGCATCAATAATCTGTCGGGTTGTAGAGACATTGGAGATTTTTTACAGCATTTTGTAAAGTTGATCCAGGACACCTTAGAGGCCCACACGACCCTTAAAATTAATGTGGAAGTGTTTGGTATGTACACAAAGATGGACTTGGGTGATACGGAAGCAACTAATTCTTTCAATACCAAGAATCAAATTATAACCCGCTCGAGCGACTTGAACAAAGTGTATACAGCGTTTTCTCGAGAGATGCTCGATAAATCCCAAGAATTTGAACATCGCCAGTCCGGTTGGGCCTTTCAACGTGTCCTGCATTTAGAACTAAACATCAACAAATACCAGCCACTTAGGGGATCCTCTTACATTGACCTTCCACTCTGGATAAAAACTAAAAAAGCGGTGGTGAATGTTAAAAACCGAGAGGCTGCCTGTTTTGCATACTCCATTGTAGCAGCGCTGTATCCTGCTGAGCATAACCCCCAACGTCTTAGCAAGTACCACCATTACTCGAGCTGCTTAAATATGGGTGGTATAGAGTTCCCTATGGCCTTTGACAAGATTGCCAAGTTCGAGGCTTTGAACGATCTGAGTATCAATGTATTCGGAGTGGAAGGAAGGTCTATTGTTGGTCCTCTACATTTTACTAAACGCAGGAAAGCCAGGCACGTTAACTTGCTCTACATCCAGCACGAAGAAAAAGGTCATTTCTGTTGGATCAAGGATTTGGGTCGTCTGGTCGGTAAACGGTTATCAAAAAAATGCTTACATAAATGGATTTGCAATGGATGTTTAATCTTTTTTCCGACTGAGACTGCCTTGATCAGGCATACTGAGCGGGACTGTAACCAAGTCGTAACCCAAATGCCCACCGTCTTCAACAACGTTTTGGAATTTTCGAGCATCCAAAAACAAATGCAGGTCCTATTCGTTATTTATGCCGACTTTGAGTCGCTCCTACAGCCGTACAGTTTTGCAGCGCCTGACCCCTCCATGTCATCTACAACACCGCTCCAACTGCATACTCCTTATAGCTGGGCATACTACATCAAATGCAGCTACGATAACTCCCTCAATAAATTTGAGATCTACAGGGGCCCAGACGCAGCACATAAATTTGTCACCAAACTTAGAGAGGAAGCTAGACGTCTGGGTAAGATATTGACGACGAATGTGCCCATGATTCCTTTGGATGCCCAGAATGAACTTTTGTTTCACACTACCGAAGACTGTGGAATATGCAAGAAACCGCTTGGAACAGACCGTGTGCGGGATCACAACCACATGAATGGGGCGTACCGCTTCCCTGTACACTCCAAATGTAACATCTTCTATCGGGTTCCGCAGTTTATTACAGTGGTGTTCCACAACCTTAGTGGATACGATGCTCATTTCATCATAAAAGAACTGGGGTATGATAACGAGAAGATTAGCGTTATACCGAACAATAAAGAACAGTTCATCTCGTTTTCGAAAACTGTACGGCTATACGATACAGAAGTGGTCTTAGACGAACAAGAAGAGACTGCCGACAAGTTCTGTGTCCAACTTCGGTTTATCGACTCTCTCCGATTTATGGCGTCCGGGTTGGATACATTAGCGAAGAATTTAGCTCAGGACCAGTTTGTGGAGGTCGGACGTCACTTCCCCGAGGACTCCAAGTTCCAACTGGTTACCAAGAAAGGCGTGTTTCCATACACTTACATACAAAGTATGGAAGTATTGTAGGAAATAGTCTTACCACCACAGGACGCCTTCTACAATGATCTCGCCTCTACATCCATTACCACCGACGAATACGAGAGGGCTCAGAAGGTATGGCGCGACTTTGGCCTTAACACGCTCGGAAAATATAGCGACCTCTATTTGAAGACAGATGTACTGTTGTTGGCAGACGTCTTCGAGAACTTTCGCCGAGTGTGCATGTCAACCTATGAACTCGATCCGTGCCAGTATGTGACAGCGCCCTCATTAACCTGGGACGCCATGTTAAAATACACCGGCGTGAAACTGGAGTTCCTCACGGATATTGACATGTACCATTTTATAAAGTCTGGGATCAGAGGGGGTCTGACCCAGTGTAGTGGGCGTTACGCTGCTGCCAACAATAAGTACATGGAAGAGTACGATCCTACGGCTCCGTCTAAGTATTTGGCCTACTACGATGCCAATAACTTGTAGGGCTGGGCCATGAGCCAAGTTCTCCCTCTTGGAGGATTTCGATGGCTGCCCTCTACCGATATAGCCGAACTCCAGGCCACCATCTTAAATGTTCCCAAGGATTCTGCGAAAGGGTTCATTCTGGAGGTCGACTTAGAGTACCCTCCACATTTGCATGATCTCCACAACGACCTGCCATTCTGTCCGGAAATGAAGACGTCGCCTTATATCACATCTAAGGCTCCGAAGCTCCTCGCCACCTTAGAAGACAAACACCGCTACATTATCCACTACAGGAATCTGCAGCAGTGTGTACGGAATGGATTAGTGTTGACCTCCATCTATCGGGTTCTCGAGTTCGACCAGTCTCCATGGTTGAAGCCTTATATCGAGTTGAACACAGACCTTCGCACTCGTGCCACTAACGCTTTTGAGAAGGACTTTTTCAAACTCATGAACAATGCCATCTTTGGTAAAACCATGGAAAATATAGACAAGCGCGTCGACGTGAAGCTTGTGACTCGGTAGGAGTGTAACCGGAAGACCTTGTGTGCGAGTACCCTGATTGCCCGCCCGAACTTTAATTGTAATCTGGTACTAGGCGAAAATTTAGCACTCATACAGATGGACCGCGTTAAAGTCACCTATAATAAACCTATATATGCAGGCTTTTCGATTTTAGACCTATCAAAAACCTTGATTTATGACTTTCACTATGAGAAACTGTTGCCTCTGTATGGGTCTAAGCTTTCGCTTTTGTATACAGATACCGATTCGCTCGTGTATAGTGTCGAAACAGTGTTACGTGCCATTGCACTTAAACATGTTTTTAGGTTAGTTTTTGATATACGGGAGTTTCGCGCCATAATTTCAAATACGCAGTGCGCGGGAATTTTAAATAGACTAGGCGGTACTTCCGTACGTCATAGTAGTGAGTTTGCGCAGTGTGCGTATCCCTAGAGGGTCGACCAATACTAGACAAAGAGTGGGGACGAGTTTTGGTGACGCTCTGAATCGTGGCTGTTTTCTTTTGATCTTCAAGTGAAGTAGTCGTGCGGGTATCGTATCTTATCTTATTATGTAGATTCCCTTGCCTTGCTTATCTTTGTTTTGTCTTTACCTAATTAACCTCTTCCTGGCGTTCCACTACATTTAGGAAACCGAAATGACCCTGGAGCAGCCCACGACCAGAGATGACCCGGATGTCCATGCTCAGCTAACACCACCGGAGCCCGGAGCAATACTTTCATTATCGACCCGGAAGGATGATAGGCGTACCTGGGGAAAGCCGGATATCTTATGTGAGTAAATTGTGTTACCTGTTTATTTAACTTTTTATATTTTCGACTATTACGCAATGTAAATTTGGCGGTGGTGACGTCATGGTAATTGGCCACGCGAACCTGTCATAAAGTTGGCGCTTACGGCCGCCAGGGCGTAGCATTGCTTTTTATCCATTGCGCTTGCGCTATGTATCTTATGAACTTTGGTAACTGTATTACCTACTTTTAAGAACTATCTATCACCATATAAATGTATCACCATCTCAAGGGTAATACTTTGTAATCTGTTTTATCGACCATATAAATCTATCACCATTAAAAGTGTAATAACAGAAGACTTGTACAGTGATATTCATACCTGCCTGGACCTATTCGACACTAGTGACTACCACCCAGATAATAAATATAAGATCCCACTTGTAAACAAGAAAGTGCCCGGAAAGTTCAAGGATGAGTTTGGTGATGAGATAGTTTTAGAGTTTGTGGGTACTCGCGCCAAGAGTTACTGTATAGTTAGCGAAAGGGATGTAATAAATAAGATTAAAGGGGTTAAGCGGTGTTGTGCAGGGTATAAGTGTTGATAGTTTTAAGGACGTAGCACATAACAGTAACTTCCGAGTCCTCGTGCATTCGATGCGGTCTATTAGGAGCAAAAAACATGATTTGTTTACGCTGTTACTTAGCAAGGTTAGTTTATCGGGCGCAGATGACAAGCGTTTCGACCTTAACGTATGCATGGGGGCATAGGGAAATAGATAATAGATTTTATTTTACTTAGTTTATAAGTTGTATATATTGCTCGGATTTAAGTTGTACACATTACGTGACTGTTTTAGGGTCACAATGGATATACATGTTTAGCCTAAAAACGTGTACAATGATAATATTATTGTAAATGTAGATATATACAAAGAATTTATTACCACTGTGTATAGATTGTCTAATAAATTTTTATTTCCATATATTGCAGTTTATTTTTATTTCCGTGCTCAATCACCGATCCCAGAGAACGGAAACAATTACCCTTTACAATTTTGATTACCCATACCTATGCCATATTGTTACGATGCAAATAAGGCTTCACCATTATAAATTAGAAATTGGGAAATTGTATAATGACACATCGGACATGTTATTCATAAATCATTAGATCACAGTAAACTACAATAATTCACATTACGCGAAATCCAATTAGTAATCTTCCTCCTTGAGTAAATTAATACAAAGAACCCACCCGCAAGTATGATACGTCCAGAAAAGCCAAGCATCATTTCTTAAGAATAACATTAACAAGTAATTCCCGTAAATAGATAAGAGAATACATATAAACCCGGAGACTGTCCTGGGTAGAGAGAGGAAGTTTTTAGTTCTTCAGATAGTTGTCAATATAATCTTAGTTATCAGTCTTCGCATTAATCCTTAAAATTGTGCAAATATAATGTAAGTACCACTTTTTATGTATCTTAGATTTAAGGCTTTTTCTGTATCTACGCTTTACAAATATAGTTGTGAGTTACTTTGTTTCTGTGTCTCATTGTCCTGTGCTAAAACGTGGTTATGGCTACGCACCCCCGATCCCGGCAGTTAGTGTAGCTAAGACGGCGTTGCGCCATTAGCTTCGCAATAATAGCTACGCAACAATATAATTTTGAGTGCATATGTTAGCACGATTTGAAATTTTTTTTAAAATTTTTTCTAAACCGCAAAATGCCGAATGGGGCACCCGCAAAGCTGATAAACATAATGAAGAATTTATACGAGTCATGAGTATCGTTAAATTTTTTCTAGACCGCAAAGTGCCAAATGGGGCACCCGCAAGCCGATAAACATAATGAAGAATTCATATGAGTCATGAGGATCGTTAAAAATTTTCTAGTCTGCAAAATGCCGATTAGGACACCCGCAAAGCCGATAAACATAATGAAGAATTCAAATGAGTCATGAGGATCGTTAAAAATTTTCTAGTCTGCAAAATGCCGATTAGGACACCCGCAAAGCCGATAAACATAATGAAGAATTCAAATGAGTCATGAGAATTCTCATAAGACCCCCTTCCCCCTGCAACACCCTACAACTAGAAGGCTAGCAGAAAGGGGTAGGAGGGGGGCGGCGATCCAGTGAAAAACGGTATGCGCCAGAAGTGTCTTGAGGATCGTCAGAAGCTACAAGGCACACCACCTCAACAACTGCGAACTAGAAGGCAGGGTGGGGGGATCGATCGAGTGAGGATCGAAGTGTGCCAGAACATACCTATTCTATCTACTTGGGTGCATGTGCATCACTGAGAATAATAAATATCAATAAAATAAGAATATTGAAGTAATATTGCAAGTGGATCCTATTTAAATAGTAAACCAGACCATGTAATACATGAATTTTTTCCTCAAGTACCTGCAGGTTTTAAAATTATCTAGTACCCACCTACGATTATATATCTACCAATCAGGTCAGGTATAATAAATGAAATAATGGTTAAAGTGTTAGATCAAGATGGAAATTTAGTTAATTTCAGAGGAGAACTGCTAACTGTAAGGTTGCATTTAAAAAAAATCTACAATAGCCATGGGAATTAAGTATAATGCACGCAACATGTCAAGAATTGCTATAAATGCTGGAAATTTCAAAGCAATCAATACTCGATTTTTGTTTCAAGACCGCTAACAACACAAAACCGGCAGTTTCTCCAATCGTTAGGACTGCATTTATTTAATTAAAAAGTAGAATAAATAGTGAAATACTGAACGTGCGTGAAAAGTTTACTTCGACAATGCAATTGTTAATATTGAAAAACATACTCATCAATCTTATGCTAACACATCTTTAAACAATAATGATGAAATTCGAATCCCTAAACAACAAGAAGATGTATACACCTTACCATCAAAGAGCATGCTGTACATAGAAGGCAAATTAATTAAAACAGATGAAACGCCGTCTCAGACAGCAAAGTTTGTAAATAATGGGGTTATGCTGCTTTTTGATGACATTAGATATGAGATTGGTGGTGTCATTGTAGATCGTGTTCGGAATCCTGGATTAACGTATATAATGAAGGGATATGTTTCATATAATAGCAATCAAGGTAAACATTTACAAAACGCTGGGTGGTTTCCTATGGATGATGATTCGCAAACAGTTGATGCCAATGGGAATTTTAACGTTGCAATAAACCTTTCAATGGTTCTCGGATTATGCGAAGAGTTTAAAAAATTATTTTAAACCTCCGCCATGAGTTAGTTTTACTACGTTCTAGTTTTGATACTAATGCTATAATTAATCCTACACTCGATGAGGAAATAAAAGTTGTTTTAAACAAAGTTTTATGGAAAATACCGCATGTAGCCGTTGATGATACTCAACGAATTAATTTAATAGAATGCGTTGCACAAAATCAGGATTTGCATATTCCGTTTAGAGGATGGGAGTTGCATGAATATCAACTTCTACAAGAACGCAACGTCATACATGGAACATTAAAACAACAACACAATTAGAAAAACCAAGATTTGTGATTGTTGGTTTCCAAACCAACCGAAAAAATAGATATATGAGCAACTACAGTCGTTTTGATCATTGCTATTTAACCAACGTGAAACTCTATTTAAATTCAGAATTTTTCCGTACGATAACTTAAATTTGAAGTTCAAGAATAAACAGACTGCGTTGTTATATGAGATGTATGCCCAGTTTTGGCAATCATACTACGAAAAGGAAAATGAGCCACTTTTTAATCCTGAAGATTTACGACGTATTGCACCATTAGTAGTCATAGATTGTTCTAGACAAAACGAAGCGTTAAAATCTGGTACTGTCGATATTAGATTAGAATTTGAAAGTAACAGAAACGTTTTGCCAAATACATCTTGTCAGTGGCTTATACTTCATGATAAGATAGTCAAATACAATCCACTCTCAAACAGCATAAGAATATTATAATTACTTTATTATTACTGTACCTTTTACAAATTATGAAAAAGAAAAAAACAATAAATCATTTAGCAATTACAGTCTATTTTGTTATTATTATTTTACATGTTTGTTTTTTTTACAATATCAAATGTTTGATTGTTAATGGGTTATAATAATAATTTTTGCTTAAATATTTTTTACATGTTGGAATTACTAAGTAATTTAGTAAACAGTCATAAACACTGTCAAATTTAAATAAAAGTTTTGTTATACATTTCTCAAATAAACTAACGGGTATGTTATTAACAAACTGGATTTTTTTAACAGAACGGTTACTACTACTATTCTTTTTCTCTACAATACATTTATACTATTATAGTTCAACTCGGACAGATTGAAAGGTATCTTATTTTTAGACACATCCAAAAAGAAAAACGGTGTATCTGTGTAGGTATAAACATAACACTGAAGTTTTTATAACTAAAAAAAATATTATATGTTAATCGGGATAAAATAAATTACATTCTTTATCTGAGCCAGTGGTTGAAGCTTTACAAGTAATTTCTGAGTGTATAGTTATACCCCAAGGTTTAGTATCAGTGGTTGAGGTACTAAGAATTCTTTTATCATCACTTGGATTAAGAACAATTTTGTTTTGTTTAATAGTAAACACATCATGTTTGACTGATCTAATTAAACATTGCTGTTTCTGTACAGTACAAAGCATTCTTATAATCATCAAAAGAAATTTGCTTAATACTTGCTAAGGAAGATCCCTTTGACTTTTTTATTATCCTATCCTGAACTCTGTAAGTGTACATTTTAGATCTAAGCCCTACAAACTCTAGCATGAAATCACCATTGTTTTCATCTTTCATAATACCAGGAACCTTTTTATTTGATAATGGGATATGATATTTGTTATGAGGGTCGTAATCGGAAGTATCAAATCTATGAATATTTTGTTTGATATAAGAGTAAATATCTTCAACGCTAAACTCGTATATCAAACTATCCGTACCTGTGTACAGCAGCTTTGCTTTGTTAGCAAATTGCGATTTTATATAACTATAGTGAAATTCATATAAATTTGTTTTTGAAATATCTAGAATAGAGAAACCTACATAAATGGGTTTGTTTAAATAAACCTCCAATTTATTCATTTCTATTAAGACCAGATCTTTGTCTAACACAGTGCAACTGTGAAAATTAGGTTTCGCTATGTAACTACGAGCTCCAAACCGTCCTCCCCATTCGGCCACTAATTTCACGTCTTTCCATTTCCGTACGTTTTCCATCATTTTTCCATAAACCGAATTTATCATATTTTTATAAAAGCATATATCGAAACTGTTTTTTGACTGTTGTCTTAATTTCGTATTCAACTCAATGTATTCTTTTAACCAAGGAGCTTGTTTAAACCAAAGAACCTTATGAATCTTTGTCAGTTCTAAACCGTAGCTTAAATACATTTTTAAATTCTTGTGGTGAATAATATAGTTGAGTTTTGGATATAAAGTTGTAAGTAATTTCTTGAAGTTTGATTTATTAGAAGGTACTGGTGGTATCATATGTTCAGGCGCCAAAGGTAAGTCACTGTGAATTTCATGTAAAGATACTGGGTAATGTAAATCGCATTCAAAAATATATCCTACATCAAAATCATCGGGAATATTAAGTATGTCTAAACGTACTATATCTGGACTGGTGCCATCTAAAAATTCAAATTCTCCATATGGAAGATATTCAGACATTGCAGCCCCATATAAATTATTAACATCAAAATACATTAAATATTTAGAATCGAAATTCGGATCATAATCTGCATTCATATATTTGTTATTTGCTTTGGCATATCTATTCGAACATTGAGAAACACCACCGCGAATTCCCCGATCTAAAAACATTATTTTTTCAATATCAGTAAACAACTCGAGTTTAACATTCGTCGTTTTTAACATTGCATCTAGAGCTAAACAAGGAGCCGTAAAATAGTGAAGTGGATCTAACTTATACGTGAACATGCAAGTTTGTCTAAAGTTTTCAAATATATCAGTCAAGAGCAATACATCTGTTCTTAAATATAGATCTGAATAGTCCCCTAGTGTTTTTATATTAAATGTTTGCCAAACCTGTTTAGCATGATTGTAGTCATCATCTGAGACTTCTTCATTGCGCAAACGATTAAAGAATGCTGTTTTACAGGGTAAATCGGTTTCATTAGGCCTATCCCAAGAGTTAATGTAATCATAGGGAAATATGCTTTTACGCGTAAGTAACCGACACTCATTATCAGTGTTACAATTTTCCCTGGTGATGGATTTTTTATTATCATCTAAGTAGGAAGCTAATTTTTCGATGGTAGATGCCATAAACCTGAATGAATCGATAAATCTAAAACTAACTTTCATACCTTTTACATATTTTGTAAAAGATATGCATTTTTCCTTATTTATTGGTAGAATGCTTAACGAACCTGAAAACTCTAACGAGATTTTTTTAATAATGAAATGCGAATCGTAGCCTGATAAGTTATGAAAAACTACTGGTATCATATAAGAATTATGATAATTGATGTTGCAATCTTGATGAGCCACTCCTCGAAATTCACCTGTAAAGTGGCAGTGATCGCGAACTCTAATATCATCTATACTAAAAGGTTTATTGCAAATGTGACAGTGAAGGGCAAATTTAAATGCTGACTTTTGTTCTTCTGTTACAGGATTCATAGGTTTTGGGTTACAGAAAATTTTATTCGTCGTTTCTGAAATCAGTTTCAATTGAGCAACAAACCATTCTATACAATCCTTTCCGCGATACAATTGAAATTTGGAATATTTATTATCATACGAGCATTTCAAATAGTACGCTACACTAAAGGGTATATGCCTTTGGTAACGGACTGTGTTTAATATTACCTCCGGCTCATTGCATGGTTCTAATATAAATTCGAGATCTGCATAAACTACAAATGATACTTTTTCTTGATAGTGGAAATGTTTAAATGTTAGATACTTTTCGGATTCTTCGGGTAATCTTATTCAGCAAGTATTCTGTTTTTCGCAATAATTCGAATGATGCTTAAGTAATGCTGCTGTACTAAAATTATTTAAACATCTATAACAAAAAAATTTTCTATGGTGATGTGAAGGCAACTGTTTTGCAAATAATTTTGACATATCCTTAATCCAAGTAAAATGAAAGTGATTCTCATTAGCATTTGTCGGACGAGAATATTGTAAGGAATCATTATTTAAAACTAACAGATTAATAGGTTCTATTTTTTTAAAATTTTCACTTAATCAAAATGGCAGTATTTTAGTATTTTCTATACAATATAGGTTAATTGCGATATTGTTAAGCTTCTCGATTTTTTTTATGTCTTTTAATGCAATTGGAAACTGAATTGAATTGTAGCGTAATACTGTATCAAAATGTGGATAGCTAGATATTCTCTGACTATTTTGTTTAGTGGGATATAAAGCGGAAACCAAGGTCCAAAGAATGCAATGTTGGTCGTTATTTATTACATTTACCACAGCTCGTTTTTTTTGCTATGAAGTCCGAAACCGGAACAAACGTTGAACACCCTCCTTTAAGTGGATCGTGATTGTTTATATTTACCTTCAAGTGTAAAACATCTTGGATTGCCCAACCTGAATTCTTTTCACTAAATTCTTCCAATCGTTTCGAAATCTTGTCCAATACGTTCTCCTTATACCACCGCTTGAGATTGGTGTTTATATCGATGTGACGATTTGCAGTAGGAAACGTCTTCAAATCTATTTCACCAGTTGTAGGCTTAACAAAGTTTGCGGACAATATTACATTAACTTTCAACATTGACTTTTTTAAGCAAGCAACAATCTTGCGTTTAAAACTAGCGAACGCCTTGTCTAAGAACACTAGAGGATCTCTATAACTTAAATTGGTAATAAGTCCCATAATTATTCGACTTCCAAAACATGATTGTACATCATGCCAAATCAAATTTTTTCGAATATGACCTCTAAAAAGCGTTGCATCAATACCTTTACCTTTATATTTTAAAGAGCGTTTTAAGTGCCTCAATCGTACAAGGTAGCTTTTAAGATGTGCCAAATTAGATTCCAGCCTACTAGGATTTTCCTGACGATTGTCTTCGTATACCTTATTTCTAATAGCAAGCTTCGATATACTAATATTTGCTTTGATAATTATAATGTGTTTCGTTATTGCATCGACTGATCTGATTAGATTCACGCATTTTACAGTTAATTTTAAAATAGCGCTACTAATCTCGGCTACTGTTTCAGAGTTCACTAAACTACTTAATATATGTAGAGCTTTATTTATTATATATATACAAAAATATCATCTGACAGAAAATAAACCAGCATTACAGCGCTATTTTTATGGTTACATATAAAAAAATTTCAGAAAAATAAAGCAAATTTGAAAAAATATCTCAGATTAAACTGTCAATGTTGTTTAATAATTTACAAGCACTGATGGTTTTTTTAAAAAACCAGTATTAAAAAAACATTCTGCAGTTTTATCATAATACATTAAACATTATGCAATTTAATTTATTTGAAGCTATATACAGCAATACCTTGAGAGAATTAAAGAATTTCATTATGCAGCATGAATCGTGTAAACACAATTACTACATACCTATATATGCATAGAAAGTCAATTTTGTTAAGTTTTACTGAAAAATAAATTATGCCAGCAGTAATCTAAAACTTACTCTATATATTACTAGTTAAGGGCAATTTGCATTGCATTATTTTAAACGAAATTAATCTAATCTAGGTTTTTTATTTTTACTATGTGCCTTCATTGCAATTTTTTTTTCAGACAATAAATCCAATTCGTTATTTCTGCTGAGGCATAATTATATATATTCAGGGATTTAAATACAAGAAAAAAACGAGTTTGTGTGCAAAGAAAATGCGGTTTTTGCATTTGTTGTTACTTATTCCATATTACTGTATTAGTTAAGGGACATTTGCGTCGCATTATTTTAAACGAAATTAAATTCATTTAGGTTTTTTTTTACTATGTGCCTTCGTTGCAATTTTTTTCAGACAATGAATGCAATTCGTTATTTCTGCCGAGGCATAATTATATTTGCTTACATACTGTTTTTATTCATTAGAATAGATTACAAAGCTGAATATATATAACATTTGCAATTTTTTCAGAAAACGATGCAAACCTTTAATTTTTTCAAACAGGTCAGTTTATTATATAATATAAATACTTCACGTAAATTTTACCAACAGTATTCAATCAGATCTCTTGTATAATTATTAGTTACTACTACTAGCAACTTTAAAAAAAATGAGTAACTTATCATCGATCAAAAATGGTAGTAGTACCAACGTAAAAGCTCTAGAACAATTTATATTACATTCTGACGAAGACTTGATTAAAGAAGTTTTTGGTTCTTCACCTCAACTTGACACTGCTGCTATTTTTGATAGTGACGTAATAGATATATCACGGTAAGTGCTTTTTCACATTTATACATGTGTTTTAAAACACTACTAATTTATAAGTTACATTAGATTAGGATCAAAAAACCATTCTGAAAATTCTGAGGCTATCGTTGGATCATTGGCACATTCTGATCCTCTCAGAAACATCAGGTAGTATACAAAAGAAAAGGTGAACCCACAATAATCTTTTATGTTATGCTCACAGATCCGGCAAAAACATGTTGGCTATGAAAAAGGTATGTACAGAGTCTAATATGGCTGTTTGCTGTGAAGATGACAAATCCTACGAAGATGACACAGTAGAGTTGCTTAACGCATTTAAAAAACGTGGAGTAAAGCTAGTGCGTCGTCTAGATTTGGAGCTAGAAATAATAAAGCAAAAAAGAGAGGAACTGGCTGCGAGGGAGCAGCAGATACTTCAAGAACGGGAGTTAATAAATACTTTTTCATTTATAAATAGTTAGATTTTAACTGTAAATAGTTAGATCAAAATATTCAACAATTTGTAAAATAAAAAAGTATTTTATAAAAGTTTCTCTTTTGGAACAAGACTTTCTCTAAACACGGTAGTAACCTCAAAGTAAAACACACATAAATCAGAACCCACTTTAATTAAATACATTATTCTTTATACAATCGACTTAGATGTGTTATAATAAAATAAACAGTAAAGAACAAGATGTATATTATTATAATAATAAACTAATTTCTTAGATTAGTGACATATTATTCTGAAAATTCTAAGTTGACAGTTAGACCGATCAATCCCTTACTAGTTATGTATACGTATTCGTTTGAGTCGATACTTTCATTTAATTGTTTCACTCCATGTGCTTGAAGGTATTCAAAATATCTCAATGGCAATATACTGTTGAACTCTTCTGTTTCCACTAATACTCTTTCTCCATATTTTGTCTTGATTGTTTCCACTTTTAAAACTTCAAACCTCTTATTCACTACAAGATCTTTTGAATTTACATAAGGTTTGCGATATGTGGTTTTATTAAGAGTATTATAATCCATATTGCTTTTCTTCGACTAATTAAAATAATATTAGGAGCTATCTCCTTATATAGCATATTACCACCATCTGCGTACTTTGCCAGCCCACTTTTCAACCTCTCATAAGAGTGAACACACATTTTGAATTGAAACCGGCCCATGTGTATTTGCAGCCTCTAAACATAAGTAAAAACATAAATCAAAATCCACTTTAATTAAACACAATTGACTTGAATGCGATATTTTGCATCTGGCATACTTTACAACTTCTCGCTAGAAAACCGAATTCAAAACAGCTACACATTTTCTCCGCACTTACATTTTTCAACATACGTGTGTGTGTGTGTGTGTGTGTTTTGAAGTATGTATGTTCCATTGAAAGTAATATAAAGCCGGTATGACTTCAAAACGTGCCCACACGTATTTTACATTGAAAGTATATAAGGCCGGTTTGAATTCAAAACGATGCACGTGTAACTTCTCGCTAGAAAACCGAATTCAAAACAGCTACACACATTTTTCTCTGCACTTACATTTTTCAACATACGTGTGTTTTGAAGTATGTTCCATTGAAAGTAATATAAAGCCGGTCTGACTTCAAAACGTGTCCACAAGTATTTTACATTTGAAAGTATACAAGGCCGGTCTGAATTCATGTTTTCACAACTATTTTACATTGAAAGTATATAAGGCCGGTCTGAATTCAAGACGGTGCACGTGTATTTTATATATGTAAAATACGTGTGAGCACGTTTTGAATTCGGACCGGCCTTACCCCACTACTTAGTACGAAACATCCATGTCACTAATAAGTGGAAAAGATTACCAGGTAATAAACGCCGCGATTTTAGACGCAAATAAGTTTTTCTGGAAAACCTTGCATCATAATGTTCCATACTATTCTACTACATTCTAGAAGCGTTAATTAAAAACGGGGATTAAGTCGATTCTTAAATTCAATCGCGAAATGTTATTTTTATTTAAGTCGCAAGCTGTTGCTTTGAAGATAATATTAGAAGTATGAAATAAGCCTACTGTAATTTAATAATTACATTATTACAATGAATATAGAAGCAATGCTTTAAACGCAAATTACATTAAAAAAATGAAAATTATTAAATACAATGAAAAGAGAAAATTCTTCAATATAACGCCATTTTAAAATTTTTATTAAATAATCGAAAGGAAGATTAAACCAAAAATGTATTTTGGTAACTGCTGTTTGAAACAAGAATTTTAAATATGGAAAATCTTGTAGACTAATTTGGACATCAATTTAAAATAAAAAGATATTTAATAACGAATTGGATAAAAAAAACCCTTTCTGAATTTTTGCAAATAGAATCTTTTTGAAACTAATATTTGAATTTTGTCATTTACTTTAAGATAGTTTACGATAGTTCTAATAATTTTTTTAAAGGATTTTTTTGCCACGAAAGTTTGGTGTTCAGTGTTCGAAACACTGTGATTTTTTAATAGATTATCTGTCAAGGATTTTTTGGCCAAACAAACCTTACAAGCGTGGGAATAAACAAAGTCAGGTAAAATATCCGTACAAGAAAAAATTTGGTTTTGTAAATTTAAAATAAGGCAAGAAACATTTTCTTATAATAAGTACTTCCTAGAAACTATTTTATGTTTGAAAGAAGGCGACCGCCCACCCTCAACAAATTACGACTATCTAAAAACGGATAAAGCTACGAAGTTGTTTACTAACAAGTTTTTCAGTTTTAATATTTCCAATGTCTTGGGCACAAACATTTGTTTGAACTCTTTTAATCAATAAATGTATAGCCTCTTGCTGATGAGCTAGAGACAACCCATCAGAATATTTTGAATGCAAATCTGAACGGACATTGAACTTTACGAATGAAATGACGAATACATGTAATAATCCTACAAATTTTCTGCGGTTTTGAAAATTTTTCCAACAACAAATCCAAGAAATTTTCAGACATAATGACTGTTAACGACAAAGTACGATATTCGATGTCCATCTGAGATGAGTCGATAAGTTTTGGCAGCGACGATACTGGCCATTCTTCGCTACGACGCACTAACCAGGAAGGCCCTCTCCACCATAATGGATGATGAACCAACTCTGAAGCCAAAAGTCCACGTGAGGCACAATCCGCAGGGTTATCCTGGGACTTAACATAAAACCACGAAGATGGAGGAATACGTTCTTGAATATGCGAAATGCGATTGCTAACGAATGTCTTCCACTTATGCGAGGAAGACCGAATCCAAGACAAAACAACAGTAGAATCTGACCACGCAAAAATATTACTAAAGAATAAAATATCTGTATAAGTATTTTTGACGAAAT
Source organism: Platerodrilus igneus (assembly GCA_036346225.1). Lineage (NCBI taxonomy): Eukaryota > Metazoa > Arthropoda > Insecta > Coleoptera > Lycidae > Platerodrilus > Platerodrilus igneus. The sequence continues at coordinate 103,683 of JARFIW010001772.1, read as the reverse complement.
CTACTAAATCTGCCAAGAGTACGGCAGCACACAATTCGAGACGGGGCAATAAAACGCGATTAGTAGGAACAACCTTCGATTTTGCGCATACTAAGGACATGGTAACATTACCTTCTAAATCGAACCAACGAAAATAGACGACAGCTGCATACCCGGCTTCAGAAGCATCGCAGAACCCATGCAACTCCACCTTTTTAAAATTATGAGATACGATGCGACGCGAAACCTCAATATTCGAAACCGCCGGCAATTCACCCAAAAAATGTTTCCATTTTTGTACGACTTCCAATGGCGGCTCTTGGTCCCAACCGAGACCTAAAAGCCAAAGATCTTGAACTAAACGTTTAGCGAAAAGTAATAAAGGTGCTATCAAACCGAGAGGATCAAAAATTTTTGCGCTAGCCGACAAAATATTACGCTTAGTGCAAGTGCGCTCTTCAACGTCTAAGTTGTATAAAAATGCATCTGTAAGAGCACGCCACGAAAGGCCCAAAATTTTTATTGAACCACTATCTTTATCTTGAAATGTAATTGTGTCCGAACTGGACAGGGACTCCCTCAAGTTGGACATCACTTCCGGGCAATTACTACTCCATTTTCTTAATTGAAAACCACCACTAGAGCAAATACTATTCAATCCACCAATTAATTGATCAGCAGCTTCAATCGAATTACATCCAGTGACTAAGTCATCAACATAGGTATCGCTCGCCAATACCGATGACGCGAAAGGAAAATTAATCGACTCTAACCTTGCCAATTCTTGAACAGTACGCAAGGCCAAAAAAGGCGACGACGAAACTCCATAAGTTACAGTATTTAATTTAAAGTCCATAATAGGATCTGACGGAGAAAATCTCCAGACGATACGTTGATAATCACGATGAGTATCTTTAACCAAAATCTGCCGATACATTTGCTTAATGTCAGCCGTAATTACGATAGGATGTACACGAAAGTGCAATAACAAAACTGCAATGTCCTTTTGGAAAGCAGGGCCAATAGCCAAGCTATCATTTAATGACTTTCCAGATTGATCCTGACACGAAGCATCGAAAACCACATGCAATTTGGTGGTAGTGCTATCACGTTTATGTACAGCATGATGGGGAATGTAGTACATTTTCTCATGACCCGACGAATTTTCAAGCGATTTCACTTGAACCATGTGCCCGCTTGTCAAATAATCCTCCATAAATTTTTTATAATCTGAATACAATTCAGGATTTTTTAACAAACGACGTTCTAACGACAAAAATCTTTTAATACAAATTGATCTCATACCCACGAATGAGGGTTCCGAAATTTTAAAGGGCAAGGAGACTACAAAACGACCGTCCTTGTTACGTCTATAATTTTCCACAAATTGATTTTCACACCTTTTTTCTTCCGGAGAAATGTGTTTCTTGAAAGGAATATTTTCTAATTCCCAAAATCGACAAATGTCGCTGTCTAAGGGTTCAACGAAAGCACACAACGACGTAATAGAATTATTCGGGGAAACGACCTTTGCCGTTAAAACCCAACCAAAGGTTGTTTTAATAGCAACTGGCTCGTTAGCGACACCCCAACGAGACTCGTTCAACAAAACCTAAGCAAAGATTTCCGCTCCGAGTAGCATGTCAATTTTACCAGGAACATTAAAATTAGGATCAGCTAAGGCCAAACCTCGAGTATGCAACCATTCCTTGACCCCTATCGACGACGAAGGTAATTGATTACAAATGTTAGGTAAAATATAACAATCAATTCCATATACTGGAGACCATGCTCCCGAGGGGCTGACTACACATGATAGTGCACCAGACACCAACGACGAATTCAAGCCAAGTCCTTGAACAGTGACATTGGCTCTCCGTTTCCTTAAACCTAATTTCTGACGGCACCTTTCAGTCATAAAACTTTCCATGGATCCGTTATCTAATATTACACGAACAGATTGCAATGTTCCTGTATAATCAAGCACCGACACCATTGCCGTAGCTAACAGCGTGGTTGTGTGTTCTAATGACGTCGAAATCAACGAACTAGTGGCAGGTTGTTCATGCACAACTGACGACGACAGATTGTCTTCACTAGGTCTACTAGTAGAAGTAAGTCTAGGCGCCGCTCTCCGAGGAGACGCTGACCTTTGACGATGGGTTTGTCGGCGTGGTAACACCGATTTTTCTTGTTTATCAAAGTGAAGCAACGAATTGTGCAACTGATGACATTTTCTACACGACCAATCTAACGTACAATTTTTCATCGAATGTGAAGGATTTAAACATTTAATACAAAGATTTTTAAGCTTTACTACCTCAAATCTTTCTTGAGGGGTTTTATCGAGAAACTGCTTACATCTATAAATAGGATTCACAGCTTGATAGAAACTACAATTTTTAACATCATTAGTGGTACCAACTAAAGAAGTTTTAGCCGAAGTGCTAACAAACCTTCCTTTTTCCCTTTCTTTCACGGAATCTCAAGATTTTAAGCATGTTCCTGAAGCAATGTCATTTATTTCCAACACTTTACATTGTTTTTCAATGTACGACCTTAAATCTTTAAACGAAGGCATTTCGTCACTATTTCCTAATTCAAAACGCTTTAAAATGTTTGTATCTAATTTTTTCGATAACAGATTAAACAACACGAAATCTAATAAATCTATTTCCATCTGCCTTAACGCGAATATATTTTCATCAAAACAACTAATTAATTGCCGGAGTTCCGCATGCGAGTCTGAGGAACTGACCTTAGGGCATTTTTCAAGAGCATTAAAATATTTTGAAAGTAATAACCTCTTGGACTGAAAACGATTAGTAATGATTTTATAGGCTTCCTCGTATGCATAATCATTTAATGGCAAGTGTTTTATCAATGCACGCGACGACTCATCTAATGTATCAACGAGATGGCAAAATTTTTCAACGGGTGACAAACTGACATTATCATGAATCAACCGCTTATAAATTGCATTATAACTCTCAAAATCTGAAATGCGTCCGGAGAAGCGTGGGACTGAAAGATGTTTCAAGCGAATTCCACAATTTGACGAAAAAGAATTATTCATATTTTCCACCTTTGGCTTATTTTCTACCCGATCTAATTCGCATTGTTCAGCGATAATACGAATATCTAATAGATAATCATCGATTTTCACCCTAAGGGCCGAGAATTCATCCAATTGTTCACTTTCTTCATCAAAGAAAATATCCTTGCAAAAGGATTTGAAAAGCGTTTCAATCTGTTCGACACTTTTAATCGACGCTCTAATTAAAGCAATCGATACGTTTTCCGGTTGGTTGATTTTGCTGTATATATGATCCAACCTTTTAACTACAAATTTAGCTTCAAGAATAGCTTTATCAATTGATATAACCATATTTAATTAATGATTAATGAACGACAATAAAAATTAATGTAAAAACAATGCGTGACTCGAATACACTAAATTACTAATTCAAGTACGAAATTAAATTATTAATAGAAAAATGCAACAACTACAGTGCTCGCCCGACAAAGCTTTTAAGGTTTCAAATAAATTTCAACCCCTTTGTTATACAAGTTGTATGAACCCGAATGGTTGCTCCAACTTGAAATGACAGATAAGGTAAAGATTTAGGATACAATAACCCTCATAAATAGTTTACATAAAAAGACACCGACGATGGACCCTAATCTTTGCCACAAAGGATAAGGAATGTATTGTAAAATCATTCAATTTGCAAGCAAGATGTTCTTCTCTGTGTAACACGTTTAACCATAATAAAACTACCACAATTTTATAAATTTAAGTATAAAGAGCTTAAAGGATGGGAACTAATTAATTAATTAATAATCCGGTGATGAAGGCCAAATTTGTTTATTGCGCGGAGGTCTTATAAATTTGTATATCGACTTACCTCCGCGTTGTTTTGTTTTGTTCTAAACTGCAGTTCCTCTTCCTTCAACCAAGCGGACTGTATGCGAATTGAGTCTGTGTTACGTTACACTTACACTGTGTTTTTTAGGGGTTTCACAAATAAAGTCTGCGGCACTTGACTAACTTACGGTACCAAAGGAAAAAACTGACGACTGTTCTGCTTCGATATCCATAAGAAAGTGTTTGTTCACTACTCTGTCCAACTTATTCACACATGCACAAGGAATTTTTATGACAGGATATAAGGGAACAAGGGATGACAGTTTTACAATTAGATTTACAACTACGAATTTGAAGTAACTTAAAATTAACCACGCAACGTGCGACAAAGAGACCGAACACTATATTAACACCGAGCAATGATAACACAGTTCAGTTTTAAACTCAAGCAGGGCCAAGCTGTGTCACTGTGAATTAAAAGTCACGCACAATTTTAAATATTTAATAAAATATCAAGTGATTAAGTGCTACAAGTATGAAGACTTCTTTTGCCGTTTAACGTGAGTAGAATTTGGGGTAATTTATTTAAGCTAATAATATAATAATAAGGCTTCAAATGTGATGTTAATATCTCGAATCTATGGTACATTTTTATAACTCCGAATGTGGTATAATGATTCGAAGGTGTGGATGATTTAAATGTGATGGCATAATACTTCGAATGTTGAGGATAAGAATTCTAATGGATGGTACATTTTTTTTATAATTCAAATTCGAGTGGATAGATATTATAGTTGATGATAATTCGAATGTGGAGATATTTTAAATAGATTAATATAATCAGCGTCGACGATTTGGGTACAATTTTGAGTTTCGAGAATCAATGCAAATAAAATAAAAAAGCACGAAGTAATCTATGGAAAACAAGGTGTTCAATTAAGCAGAACAGTGATAGACGAATGTAACAGGTCAGATTTAATTAGTTTTAAGATATTTTTTCTATTTAAATTTCAATACTAAAATTACCTAATTTATACAAAAGTTAAACGAAGTCAGCAACAAACATTGCATACGTTAAAAGTACATAATACATTATAAAGGGGTTTAGAACGTTCTAGGTTTCTTTGGTAAAAAGAGGTAGTTTTTGGTGACTTTAGATTGGTTTCAAAGCATATAAATTTAAGATAAATAATACTTATAATATTGATTGATTGAGGAGTGTACTTTAATATTTTTCAAAACTTGTAAATAAATTTCTTTTCATTATATGAAATTAATTAACTTCGTTTTATAATTCAAACAAATAGGTAATCAAAAGGGGTGGAAAAGAAAAAAATCGATCATCGTAACGTTGTGCACTCTGTGTAGAATAATAAAAGCTAGCCATAATAATAAAAATTAGTAAAATTAAATTTGATTAGAAAACACAGAGAGGTGGAGTTATAGAAAACGTCATTGACACCGAGTATGGCGTTATCATATCAATTTTACTTGGCGCCCAAAGTGGGGCTCGCATTAAATCAAAATAAATTTGATAATACAACCGTGGGATTTAAAATAAAATAATTAAATTAAACCGGGGCATTTAAAGAGTTTTAATTTGAGAATATTACGAAATCAAAATTTCAGTAAAATTTGTACATTAATTAAATTTAGATAGATTTATTTTAGTATTTAAAAGTTTAGTGTAAATATAATAATTTCAAAATGGAAAGACGATCCCAAGAAAGTATAGCGTTTGAAAGGAGTTCTAGTGAAGAAAGGCGAACCTCACAGGAAACTAAAATGATGGAGATTTTAATGGCATTGAACAGCAAAATGGACAGAAGTGAAGAGGCCATGAAAACCATGACCACGAAAATCGACGAGAACAGCGAAAAATTGGGAAATGAAATTAAAATTCTAAGTGATGGATTAAGGGAAACCAACCAAACAATTGCTGAAATGAGAGCGCAAATGCAGGAGAAAATTGTGAGGGTTACCGAGGAAATCGACTGTATATGGGATCATATTGGTATAGTGAAATCAAAACAGAAAAAATATGAAAGCGAGTCAAACGATAAAATTACAAATTTAAATATAAAATTACGGAACGTTGAGGAAAACTGTGAAACGGAATTCAGAACAATAAATCGGGAAATAAATAATTTAAAAAGTAATTCAGGAAATTTTAATACTAGGGAACCAATTAGGCTAATTCAACCAAATCTTTTAATTGAACAGAATACTAAATTTTACGGGGACGGAAAATTAAATCCAAAAATTTTTTTGAAAAATTTTAAAATGTTAGTACAGGGCTCTACAGACGAGCTATATAAATTCAACTTAGTTAAATCAATGCTGAAAGGAGGGAATTATATGCTATTAAAAAGTTTACCGTAGCGAAACAATTAGATCCTTTACACGATAAACAAATTATAAAATATTTAGCAGGGCATTTTAATGCCTAAGTAAAACAATATGTTACAACACGGAATATAGTGGATAGGGATACATTTATTGAATATTTACAAAGGTATGATGAGTTGGAAACGAATTATAAAACGGAAAATAATATTGGGGATCGACGCATGAATTTTATAAAGACGCGGAGGAATAATGAGACTCGAAATAATTATCAACGAAACAATTATAATTATGATCATGGAAGAAATTTTAATAGGGGAAGTTATAACAATTTTAATAATTTCAGGCGAAACAGAAATACGGGGCAGATACCAAGGCGACAAACAGAGAGGACGAATCATGAAGGAAACAATAATAGAGGAATAAATAAACAGGAAAATGATGATCGACGGACGCAAGCGAGGAACATTGATAGCACGCAAACAAGGAATATTAATTGCACATACGCAGAGATAACGAGTCAGGCAGGACCTTCAACGCAAAATCAAAATTTTTAGGTACGGACAAACCAAGGAAAATTTTACTGATAAACGGATATGAAAATCAGCACGAGTTAATTAGACATGAAACGGAAAATGAATTAGGAAGATTTGAAAGGAACTTATTACCAATAATTAATTTAAAAGTGGAAAATAGAGTAGTTAGAGTATTGATTGATACTGGGGCAGAAGCATCACTTGTTGCGGAAGTATTTGTTAAATGAGAGAAATTGAGGGATAAAGCGATACCTATAACGAGGTGTAATTTGGTGGCACCGAATAATAAGAGATTTTGTAGAATAAATGAAATGGTAATTCTGAGATGTGAAATGGGAGATGAAAAATAGGAAAATGATTTTATGGTAGTACCTGGACTAAAGATAGATGTTATATTTGGGATGAATATTATAGATAAGTTGGGGTTGAAGATCAATGCAGAATGCAAAGAGATAGAGTGTAATGGGAAATATATTAAGTGGTATGAAGAGGGTAATATTGAAATAGAGGATGACTGCGTGAATATTAATCAATTTAATTAAGAAATAGATAATGAGGGTAATGAAAATGAAGAGATTAAATGTCCAGAAGATTTAAGAAATAGGATGACGTTATTATTAAGAAAGCATTCAGAATTAGTAGGGTCGAAATCGAGAATTGCCACGAGTTATGTGCACAAGTTGGAAGTAGTAAATACAGAACCGTTTAACACTAAAATATATCCTATTCCAATAGCATATAGAGATAGAGTGAAGGAAGAAATAGAAGACATGTTAAGTGAAGGTATCATAGAAAGCTCCAGTACACATTTTGTGAATCCATTAGTCGTTGTGAAGAAAAGTGACGATAGCATCAGGTTATGTTTAGATGCAAGAAAAATTAATAAGCAAACGAAACCGCAATACAATTGTCCACTAACAATAGATATCATATTAGTGAGAATAGGTAATAAGAAAATCTATAGCAAATTAGACTTAAACAATTCATTTTGGTTGATTCCATTAGCGCGAGAATCAAGGAAATATACGGGTTTTTCAGTAGAAGGAAAAATATATCAATTTAGGGTGGTCCCGTTTGGTTTGTCCTCGAGTACGGCTGCATTAGTGAAGGCGATGCAGAATATTTTGGGACCGTATGAGGAATTTTGTATCCACTACGTGGATGATGTATTAATATTTAGCGATAGTGTAGAGCAACACTTTGTTTATTTAGATAGGATTTTATTAGAGTTGAATATAACAGGTTTGAGTTTAAATTTAAAGAAGTGCAAATTTTTTCAAGATAGGGATAAATTTTTAGGATATAGGATAGATAGCAAGGGTACAATTAGAAAACAGGAAATTAAGAAATATGAATTAAAAGGACCCAGATTCAAGAACAATAAGGGGGAAGTTATAAGTAAATTTGAATCTACCCATACAAAGGAAACAAATAAATAAATAAAATGTAAAATAAATTTAGGTATAGGCATACATAGAGTAGTGAAATAGGATACGGGTATAAGAATAGGTATAGGTATAGATAGGGTAGTAAAATAGGACATAGGTATAAGATTAGATAAATGTAAATAGGGGATTAAAAAGGAAGAGTTAGATTTTTAAAAATGAAATGAAGATATAAGAATTATAGACCAATGTGAGTATAACTTCACGTTGGGCGCCAAAAAGGTCATTGTTCTAAAATTTTATATTTTAATTTGGGGGAATAATGCTGTGATAAGGGGTTTTTAGAGATGTATTGTATAGCAAGGGTCGTGCAGTAACCATAAATTGCAATAGGAAGCAGAAAACTGCATTTATTAAGTAGGAAATTTAATAATTCATATATTATGTAAATAGTAAGCATTTAACACCCTGTATATAGAGCATAATTAGTTTAAAGCGACGCAAATAAACACATCTTACAATAGTCCGGGAGCTACCGACAATTTTGGCTCGTGAAAGTATCGAGCAGAAATTTTTTACCACAAGTAGTTTTTGTACTGCTAATGAAGGAACTGACCGTCAGACCTTTGGGAGGCCCTTTGTTATGGTGTAGGATGCTGACGAAGTTATCAGGAAAATTCATTAGAACATTTATTGATATTTGTGACTGGTCTAATGAAGATTTAGATGAACTATTTAAAGTAATGGAGGAGTTTGTATGTCGAATATATGGTTATAATAATTTAAACGATATAAATTTAATACGAGTGGCGCAGTTCATGAAGACATACAGAATAAAAAGAAACGAAGATATTCTCCGAGTAGATAATAATTTCGATGGCTCTGCGCTTCCTCCGTGTAGATCAGAATTACGCCAACATTTATTAAGAACAACGTATATTGCTCGAATGTGGAGCCATGCTCACCATGACAATCCTGTCATTTCATCTCCGATTCTATATGGATGGAAAGAAGAAGATAACAAATATTACTTGAAATGGTTTGAAGGTGATCAATTACCTTCCATACAAACGATAACTGATGGCATAGATGAAGAAGAAAATATCATAGGTATTTAATTATGTTTATTCTAATAAGAATTATCGAAATATTATGCTCCTTATTTAATATTTATACATTTTCAGAAAATTTGAACGAAACAGAAACACAGGGTGATGAGGATGATTTAGAATACGGCGAGAGTGCACTGAATGATAGCAGCAGTGATACATCATCGGAAATTAGTGATTATGAGAATGATTATGATGAAGAAGCATAAATTTTGATGAAATCATTATTAAAAATAGTTTTCAATTTTATATATACTGAGAAAATAAAGTCTTCCACAATACTGCTAGTATGAAAATTTATACTTTATTCTTTTTGATTTATAAATTAATTTTATGTAATCAAATTCTTCTAATATAGTCTAAAATATTATATTATATTGAAAAACTAAAAAGAGGTCAGTATAACAAATTTATTTTCTCTATTAAAGTAATAGTTTGTGTGTTAATTTCAGTTTGCATATTGCTGACTCAAAAAATATAATTATAATAGTAGTATCAAGTCTGAAATTGATTGTGGTTACTATTTATGATCAATATAAAATGAAACGAATCGTCAGACTGCACAATAATGGTAAAAAGTCCGTCAGTTGGACCGCAAAAGACGCCGCATGCTCAATGCTTTTGAACGCTGCGCTACACTATACAGGCCTGACAGACGAACTTTTAAGCATTATCATGCAGTCTGACGGTTTTTTTCTTGTTATATTAATCATAAATAACAACCAGTAGCAATTTCAGATTCGATACTACTACTTTATTTGCAGAAATTTCCAACGACTACTTATACATAACTGACGACGATTTTATCAGCATATCGACGTCTGACGATTATTTTTCTTAAATTCACATCACAGCCATTCCATACTAAAATGAGCCTTAGGGTAAAAAATTGAAAAATTATTTAGATTAATTTTACTTGCATATCATTGCTGTAAGAAGTCCGAAAGTTCATAATCAAAGAGAAATATTTTGATATTTTAATAATTTAATGTTTTTTTACTGTTTCAACTTTACTCTTCCCTTTGTGTAATTTGAAATGGAATTGTTAGCTAAGTTGGCATCATTGTTTTTAATATTGACAGTCAGCTGACATCTTTAATTTTGGTGCAGTTTTATTGTTGGAAGTTTAAACTTTGTATAACATAATCAATAAAGGTAAGAAAATTAAAATTATTTCACTGTAGTTCAGTTTTACTTTAAAGTGCTTCTTGTAACACCCGTTACCAAAAACATATAAAAGTTTATTTAACAGCTACACCATAACACATATTCACTTAATGTTCCATAAAAGTGAGGTTATGTTTATTCTTAGTATTATGATAAGAAAATGATTTTTTAGTTTTGACAATTAAAGATTGAAAATATGGTAACAGGTGTTACAAAATATTGGTAACGGGTGTTACAAGGACTGCATGCTAGAGGAGCTTTAGAATTGTTGAATAGGTTTATACTATTTTTTTGTAGAAAATGGCACCAGTCGAGAAAAAACTTCTCATGAAAGCTCATCGTGAAAGGCTTAAGGCTGATAAAGAAAAATGGCAACAGCACTTTCAAAAAGAAAGGGAACGAGACAAACAAAGAAGAGAATTGAGAAAACTTAAGGAAGCGGAAAATGACCAATTACTAGCAGAAAGACGAAAGATGGTTTTGGAAAGAGTGAGGAAATATCGCAATAAACTTAAGAGCCCTTGTGAAGGTAGTAAACAAATTTCTCCTATAGGCAGCTACAAATGCCCACAATCTTTCGGGAAAGCAATGAATAGAGTAAAAAGAAACTTGCCTGACAGTCCAAGTAAAAAGATTGCTGTTGTTAAAAAACTTGCTTTAGAAATGGGCTTCAAGAGCTTAAATTTTAGTAACTGTGAGGTAAAGCGTTCTCGTAAGGGAACTAGAGTTTTATCCAAAGAACATATTCAGTGTATAAGGGACTTTTATACCAGTGACCCTATAAGCAGACAGGCACCTGGAAAACGAGATATGAAGTCAGTCAAATGTCCTGAAACTGGAAAGAGAATACATATCCAGAAAAGAAACATGGTGATGACAATAAAAGAGGCTTTAGAAGAATTCAAAATTAAACATCCAAATATAGCTATAAAAAAATCTGTTTTTTTTCTCTCCGTCCAGCTTATGTTCTTCCAGTGTCTCAAATGCCTCATAACGTTTGTGTATGTAAATATCACAGCAACGTAAATTTTTTACTCGATAGCATTTCTAAAAGTAATGATTTTTTCCCGAAAAACCATAACGAACTTTTAGAATATCTGTGTTCTGATTTGGGTAACGAGGATTGCGTATGGGGTAAATGCTCAACATGTTCATCGCGAAAGATCACTGATCTAACAGTAGATTTAGCGTTGAAAGCAGAGCAGACTTGGAAGCAGTGGACCGATGAAGGTGGAATCCAGCTCACTATTGTTAGAGGAAACATGTCTGAAGCTATCGAAGAACTCGATAAGAAGATTTCTCATTTTAAGATTCATTGTCATGTTAAAAAAATGCAAGAAAACTATTTTGAAACTTGCATTTCGGATTTGAAAAAGAACGATTCTTTAGAGACATATGCAGTAATTCAGATAGATTTTGCAGAAAATTATTCACTGACATATCAAGATGAAATACAAGCAGCTCATTGGAGCCACCAACAAGTCGGTATTTTTACAAGTTGTGTTTGGTTGCCTAAAAATGAAAAAAAATCATATGTTGTTGTAAGCAATGATGTGACCCATAGTAAATACTGTGTGTATACCTTCCTAAGCAAAATTGTCGAAGACGTTAAGACATTCTTTCCTTTAGTCGATAAACTTGTAATATTTAGCGATAACTGTGCCGGTCAATTTAAGAGTAGGTACACAATGTCTGCCATGTGCAAAATGGAAAAAGATTTTGGCCTAACATTTGAATGGAACTTTTTCACAAGTAGCCATGGGAAGGGAGCTGTTGATGGAATCGGTGCAACTGTGAAACGACACGTCGGGATGGTGGTGAAAGGTAATCGAAAGATTCACATCGGAACTGCAAGAGACTTCCACGATCATGTAAACAAAAAAGTTACTGGAATAGCAAGTTTCTATGTGGATAAAACCGAGGTATCAGAACATGAGATATTACTAAATAACTATTGGGAAGGTGTTTTACCTATTCCAACAATCCAAGCGAATCATCACTTTAGAGTCTATGATTCAAATAACATCTTCGTTGGAAAAACATCATCAGTATCTTTGATGACCAAAGTTGCAATTAAAGATATTGATGACTATGAATCTGACTCTGATTCATCTGTACAATTGTCAACGAGGGCTTCATGTCGTCTTCGTTACAATGATGTATATTCAGATTCAGAATGTGAAGACAACCCAGCCAATCCCCAGCTTACAGTAACGTCTCCTATTGATGACCCAAGAGAAATACGACCTGGTATGTTTTTGCTTATAAAAGTTCCCAGTTTGCGAGGTCGTACTGGTTCAGAAGGAACTACATATGGATATGCTGCAATTTCCCAAGGAAAGTTATATAAAGAGAAGTGTTTGTCAGTATGCACCCTACCCTTTTTCAGGCGTTATAAAAAGGATAGGCGCACGACAGAGCATAAAAAAAATTACACTCTGGCACAGCTAGCATCGACCGTTGAGGTTGCATAGGCTGCAAGAGACTTAAAATCTCGAAGGGGAGAAAATTTGTGAATTAATAACTGTAAAATAAACAACTGTGAGAAACTATGACAAGTTATATAGTGTATTTATTAAATTTTATAGAAATAAAGTTTTGAACAAAAAAACATCATAAATGTTCTATGAAGTCATATAAAATAAAATAGATCAGTAAAGATTATGATACTTGTTTTTATGCAACTAGTAAATGTAGCTATATAAGTTTAAGAGAGTTTTTTAAATATGTGAACGTAACATATAAAAAGTCGATAAAATATTTAACGTGAACTAAACGTTCAAAATACTAAGAAAAGTATCTTGTGCTTTTAAATGCGTAACAAATAAATAAATGTACTTGACTACCATAAGTTTCATGAAACATGTGGCTTACATTTGGACAGTATGCGTCCAGTAAGACTATGTATAATAAGAATTAATATTTGTGAATAGTAGATAAATTATCAGTACGATTAATACATTTTACAAGTGTAAAATAAAGAGAAAATTTAATATTGCATAAATCAGTTCATTTAATTTTGAGTAGATAAATAATACTTAATTTGTCATACCTGACATGTGCATTGAAAAACATATTTTGTTACCCTAAAATTCTTTGAACGGAACATCTGTAGAAATCCAAATCAAATGTGTAGAAACTGCAGGAGTCCCAGGTAACATCAAAAACAAGAGATGAGGTAGAATTCGCTAGCATTCAAACAAGTTGACAAACATTCCGTGTTTAACTTCATAGATCCATATTAAACCAAATTTTAAGAGAATAATTAATAAAACTAAAATTGTATGTTGAGGTAGCTTAATTTAAAAATACAACGGCATTGTCATCTCATAGTAAAGCGACAGCAACACAAATCTGCTTCTTTACGGAACGTAAGATAAAAATGTAGGAAGACATGGGGTAGAGAACGACCCTAAAATATAATACGTGAATTAGTTAACACGCAAAAAACAAGTGAAAAGGAATTTAAAATACATCTATTAAATTCTTACCATCGGAAAGGTAATCCGGTGGGATTCGTAGTTTATGAAGGAAAGGAAACGCTAGGCAAGATGTCTGTAATAATATTTAAATAATTACACATTTATTATTTAACAAAATAATACATACTTGATACGACCTCATGGCCAATTCTTATCACCTTGAATTCAAAACGACCTGTTGTGCACCAAATCAAGACAAGAAATGAATCTTTTATCAGAAAGTTTTGACAGGCAAACATCTGTCTCAATTATCAGAGCGGGGTATTTGAAATTGTAAGGAAAGAAAACTACAGAGCTCTTCTGCAAAGTAAGTGTGAAATTAAATACCAAGAATACTGGATTGTAGGCAACTTTACAAACAAGTATGAATATTAGAAAACAAACACGGTACTTTATGAAGTACTATAACCTTTCTATATTCTGAGATTATAATAAATCTATTAAAAGTAAAAGTGTATATTAAGGTTCAATGGACTTTTTAAAGTAAAATCTGAGGTTTAAAGGGAGAGATAAATCAAGCTGAAACGTGGCATTTACCATAGGTAAAATGACATGTTACAAGTAATGTTTTTGAAATCTCAAGGACCAGAAAAAACAAACTTCATCGCTGATAATGAGGACATTACATATGTAAATTTGGATCAAGTTATTGGTAAATTACCAAACGCAGATGTAAAACCCAAAGGAATTTTCACTATTTTGTATGCATTTAAAAATAAAGTTGATGTGTTTGAGATCTAGGTTTATGTGTATAAAAAATATTTATATATAGGCCTATAAACATATTTTTGTGAAAATAAACAAGTTACACTTTATTTGGGTTTTATTTTTTATCGCCATAGACCTAAAATCTTGGAATATCATTGGATATTTCAATCGTGTAACACCCGTTACTATTCTTGTAACACCCGTTATCATATTTTTTCTCTTAAAACTTTGTTAATATTTTGTCTATAAAAAACATTGTTATGTCATAGCAATGTTTATAATCTTGACCAACAGTTATAATTTTTTCAGTTTTGTTTATAGTTTCAATTCACAGAATTATAAGGTTAATCACACTGATCCCTATATCAGGGCTGTTTTCTGTAGCACCCGTTACTGCACATTTTCTATTTTATTTTGCATATGGAATGTATGAATAAAACATTTATACATCAATAGCTCCATAAATTTCACAGGACACTATGAGTTGGTGTATATTAGGCAATTGTTTAACTTCTTTAGTTTATTTAATATTGAATTTTATGGTGTCTGGATGTAACCGAGGCGGCTCCGTGGCGTAGTGGTATGTGTGTGACTACTACGTCCTAGGTCCCGGGTTCGAATCCCGACACGGTCCGCTTGAAAAATGTTAGGCGAGCATTTTTCGTAAAAATACACCCTCGTTCGGATGAGAGGTAAAATGGAGGTCCCGTGTGTGAGTGTTGTCACGCACGTTAAAGATCCCTACCTTGCTTGGAACAGCAAGGATTCGGCAAAATTCAAAATTTTCTGGGTAAAAAAAAACTCGCTTCCTGGCCAATGTAGTACCTTCGGGTGGAGCATTGGAAAAAAAAAAAATCACATGTAATGTCTGGATGTAACACCCGTTACTATGGAATGGCTGATCATAAATAGCTAATGTTATAATTTTTAGCGATGATACTGCTACAATTTTGACAAGTATTCCTGATAACTTCGTCAGCATCCTACACCATAACTAAGTGAAGTCGCGCGGTCTGACGGTCAGTTCCTTCATTAGCAGTATAAAAACTACCTATGGTAAAAAATTTATGCTCGATACTTCCACGAGCAAAAAATGTCGGTAGCTCCCGGACTACAACAATAGGACGCATATTTAGCATAGAAATAAATAATTCATACATTAGGTAAATAACAAGTATTTAACACTCTGTATATAGAGCTTTATTAATGTTAAACAATGCAAGTAAGAATATCTTTCAGTAAAAGTACGCGTATTCAGAGGAAAGGATAGTACATGTAATCAAACACGCATTGAAAAGGGTTCTAATCAGTTATAAAACAAATATGAAGATGAGGGATAAAATTTAACAAAACTTTGTGTAAGTGCGTGGAAACAATCAACATTTTTGATAAGAAAACGCAGTTCAAACACGCATAAAATAAACGAAAGTAAAATTGAAATTACATCATTTATTGTGTTTAATTATGGAAGAGGCAATATCTAAACAAAACAACGTATGGGCAAGATAATGAGGTATCTATAAGCAAATAAGTATTACACGGAAAACCGATAATAATACATCAGAAACCACTTCAAATGCATTAAATACAAAGACCTTATTGGTTAAGATATCTACAGACTTGTTGAAAACCCAGCCCACATGCAAGTGGGATGAGCCTATATTAACACCAAACAATGATAACACAGTTCAGTTTTAAACTCAAGCAGGACCAAGCTGTGTCACTGTGAATTAAAAGTCACGCGCAATTTTAAATATTTAATAAAATATCAAGTGATTAAGTGCTACAAGTATGAAGACTTCTTTTGCCGTTTAACGTGAGTATAATTTGGGGTAATTTATTTAAGCTAATAAGATAATAATAGGGCTTCGAATGTGATGTTAATAATTCGAATCTATGGTACATTTTTATAACTCCGAATGTGGTATAATGATTCGAAGGTGTGGATAATTTAAATGTGATGGCATAATACTTCGAATGTTGAGGATAAGAATTCTAATGGATGGTACATTTTTTCTATAATTCAAATTCGAGTGGATAGATATTATAGTTGATGATAATTCGAATGTGGGGATATTGTAAATGGATTAATATAATCAGCATCGACGATTTTGGTACAATTTTGAGTTGCGAGCATCAATACAAAGAAAATAAAGAAGCACGAAGTAATCTATGGAAAACGAGGGGTTCAATTAAGCAGAGCAGTGATAGACGAATGTAACAGGTCAGATTTAATTAGTTTTAAGATATGTTTCTATTTAAATTTCAATACTGAATTTACTTAATTTATACAAAAGTTTAACGAAGTCAGCAACAAACATTGCATACGTTAAAAATACGTAATACATTATTAAGGGGTTTAGAACCTTCTAGGTTTCTTTGGTAAAAAGAGGTAGTTTTTGGTGACTTTAGATTAGTTTCAAAGCACATAAATTTGGGAATAAATAATACTTATGATATTGATTGATTGAGGAGTGTACTTTAATATTTTTCAAAACTTGTAAATAATATTTCTTTTCATTATATGAAATTAATTAACTTAGTTTTATAATTCAAACAAATAGGTAATCAAAAGGGGTGGAGAAGAAAAAAATTGATCATCGTAACGTTGTGCACTCTGTGTAGAATAATAAAAGCTAGCCGTGGCATAATAATAAAAATTAGTAAAATTAAATTTGATTAGAAAACACAGAAACGTGGAGTTATAAAAAACGTCATTGACACCGTGTATGGCGTTATCATATCAGTATATATATATATATATATATATATATATATATATTATATATATATATATATATATATATATATATATAAAGTTAATATTTTTATTTTTGGGATATTTTTCGTTCAGATTTTATTAAATATTCATTTGTTGGTTTCTGACGTTTTGATTTAATTAAAATCTTTTTCAAAAAGCTAAAAGTATAAAGATAATAACAGTATTCAAATTATAAAGTTTTTGGCATACACAGCTTCAATAGAAAATATTTGACATTGAAATAAAAATAAATGTGTAACTAAGGAATCTTGTAGAAACTGTATAAGTAGTAGGTTTGTTAATTGTGGATGTAATGTTTTGATTGTGTGGGGTATACAGTATGGTGTGGTGTATTGATTTAAATATGAAATGTAGAGATAAATTAGTAAATTAGTTTTATGGATGGTTGTCTAGTTTGGTGATGTTATATAGTTATGAGTACACTGTACTGGGGTTATTGATGTCTTGTTTGTTGTTGATGCAATTATTGTCTTGTGTTATGTGGTAAGACTCTAAAAATAGTCGTCTTTTGTGGTTATCATCGTATTTTGTGGTTATCGTCTTCTGTTAATATGGTGATTTCATTGAAATTAGCTGTATCTTTGGTAGAATGTAGATGAGAAGCAAGAGCACTAATATTGTCAACATTACACCACACAAATAATATAAATCCCACAACTAAAAAACCACTACTTATTGTAGATTATAATGCTATGAAAGGTGTTGACACAGTTGACAAAATGTGATCGATATATTCTGTTTCCAAAATAACTAGACAATGGCCTTGTGCGATTTTTTTCAGTCTTATGAATGTAGGCGGAATAAATTCACAAATTTTATATTCTTTCGCTGACCAGTCCGATAAAAAATTGCACAGAAGAATATTTTTGAAAAATTTGGCTCTTTCCCTTATGAAAGAGCATTTGACATTCCAACGAGCATTCAGAACTTACCATCAGCTGTGCAGGCATTTTTGAAAATAAATTATGGAATGAATAAAGAGAGAGTTCAAGAAGAACAACAAGCGCCAAAATGCGGTACATGTCGTTCGTGCGCACGAGACAGAAAAAACCTCAGCATCAATGAAATGCAACAATTGTCAGACATTTATATGTAGGCTTCACTCTTTAACAAAAATTACGTGTGTTGATTGTGCGAATATAAACGAGTCCAATTCTGACTAAAAATTTTTTTTTTTGTGTTTATTTCTTGTTCTTTTTTATTATGTTTTTGTTTACTTATGTTTATTAATAGCTTTGCAAATAAAATATTTTTTAAGCTTAAATACAATTTTTCTTTAATAATTAATAATTACCAAACTCTATGTTATCATAAAATAGTGAATATTTGTTGTATACTGTATGACGTAAAATTTACGGCACGTGCTGGCTCGTGTTAAAATAAAATGCGCGCCCGCTCGAAGGTTAAAAATTAGGTTAATAGTGGTTATGAACATTTCTTTGCTTAAATTGCAATTGGATTTAATAGTATGCCATTTATTGTTAATAATGTCTATCATTAAGTCTATTGGAATCTTAGTAAATAGGGATGTTACATTTAAAGATATTAAAATATGATCGTTTGGTAACTGAAGGTTTTTATAAGTATCAACAAATTGAAATGTATCTTTTATATTGTGGCCTTTTAAAGGAAATGATTTTTGTAGAATATCGAATATAAATTTAACTATTTTGTATGTAGGAGTATTGATGGATGATATAATTGGTTGTAGGGGAGTATTGTTTTTATGTATTTTTGGAAGTCTGTAGTATTTACCGGGTATTGAATTGTTCATGGTTAAAGCTTTTTGTCTTGATCTGAAATATATTTTTTGAATGAAATAATTTTTTGTGGTCATTTACTTTTTTTTGTATATTAAAAGCTGGGTTTTGAGAATTTTTTGTAAGTATGTTGATCTAGTATTTATTTTGATTTTGAGATGTAATCTTGTTTTTGTAAAACAATTGTAACTGAACTTTTGTCTGCATTGGTTATTATTACATCTTGATTGTCGATGAAGAAAATTATTAACTTTTTTGTACATTTTCAATTCAGAATTGTAAATTTTGTGGGTAGGTTTTTGGGTGAAATTAGTAATTATGTTAGTTATACGTGAGCGTAGAATATTTTTTTGTTGTTGGTTAGTATCAGTAATGTCTAATATGGATTCTACGTTTGCAAGTAGTTTACCAATTTTTACGTCTTTGACATTGTGTTCAATATTAAATTTTGACCCTAACGATAAGAAATCTTCTGGAATCGTTTCGTTGCTTAAGTTGATTAACCAATTTTTATTGTCTATGAATGGTCATTTTTTAAATTGATCTTCTGATAACGACTGACATTTTTTAATATGTATTTTTTGATTTGGTTGAATTTCTTGTTATATGATTGGTTTTGTTTGTGTTCAAATTCTCTTTTAACGTTTAGAGAATATTGGTGGATCAATGATTAAACTTTATACACTTTTATTGATCTTGGTCATAAATAATAACACCAGACATTAGCCCTGTGTCTGCAAAATAAGTGCTTTGTATTACAGCAGTTATTAATTTTCATATAAACTTCGAATATAAAAACAAAATGTTCACTAAAGTACATTAAGATTGTATGAAAAGTAGTACAATTAAAACGTTGCAATCCAACACTAAACCCAAGAATTCAATTATGGACATATGAATAGTATTAAAAATTTGTCAAATCAGTATATTACATTCTGTACAATTCATTAATTACCTCTTTTTATAAAAACTTTTATAAAATGTGACATCACATATGCAGAACATAATTTTTAGTACTGTGAATTAAAGTGCATTTTTTCAATCATCAAAAATAGATGGTAAAAGCTTTGTTTGATAATTTGTCAGTTGTACTATTAACCCATTATGTCATTTAAATATGACAATATAAGTTTTGACAACTCAATCTTCTTTAACATTATAAGCCCTCCGATATTCACTTCCTTTAACAATATTGAAAGGTAGAATAATGAATTGAACATGAAATTTTCTTATAGCATCATATACATTTTAAACAATTAATCAACCTTCATTACACACTTTATTTTACAAGGTTTATTATATTTAAATTTTGAACTATGTAAATAATTACATTACTTTTATGTTTGCTATCTGTTATTGGGAATACTTACATAAAATTAAAATCTGGATTATTAAAAACGAGAGCTATTGCACAATTTTATTACAAGTCAGGAAAAACATGTTGATTACAATAGAATATAAATGATGAAAACGAACATAAATGGATGTATGTGAACTGACAAGAATAATTGTTTTTATTTCAAATTTGGAAGATTCGTTAAATATTACAACATACTATAAAACAAGGAAATACATGCATATACTAAAATGCAACATGCACTACGAGTTAACTTTTCTAATCATTGCAACTAACCTCAAAACGCGGGAATCATTACTTAATCTATGCTATACTTGCATAGATATTTACCATATCTATGGTTAGTTCGCTTTTTACTTTTTAAGAGATACTTTTGAATATTAAAATGAATCCATACAGGTAATACTCGTAAACAAAGCTCACTGAAAGTAGCACATCAAAAATAACGTTTCAACCAACAGTTAAATTTGACAGAAAAATAACAAGAATATATGGCGCATGAGCACAAAAATATGGGAATGCAAGGGATTCTAAATAAGTAATTAAGAAAATATACATTAATTTTGCTAACGCCAGAGGTGAAATACATAGACGAAATTGATTTAAATTACGAATACAGGACGAATACTTACATGAAACAAAAATGTCAAACACCTGTTAAAGCAACTGTTGGTCTTTTACAATAGATATTCATTGTCAATCAAATTAACAAAATGGCGTTAAGGTTACCAATTTGAGAATACGTTATGCTTTTAATTACAAAGTAAATAATTATTTATCATTTGGAAACGCAGATCCAAAAGCTTTGCATCTTTAAAACACTTCGCGTCGGTTTTTTGTAACTTGAAATTGCACAAAACACAAGAAAATGTAAACCTTTCACTAAAATAATTAAAACATTACATCCGACAACAACTTCAGATGACTTATTTAAGCATCCTTTCTAAATTACCATACAATGGTTATGGAACTTTTAAATTATTTAAATCAAATGAAATAAAGGTTTGCTTACATAAATATCACAGCTAACTACATCAAAAGCTAAGTATTATAATCAAAGTACATACCATAACGGACAACTGAAAAATGGCGAGTGACAGAAATTTGCAAACTGCACGCAGCCATATTTAGATGTAGTGGTTCGAGGTCTGCCTCAATTCCTATTGAAGGGATGAATTGAAAGTTGTAAAAATTTAAAAACAAGAATGTCATTTTCACAAAAACCAATCGTGCTACCCCAAATACAGATTTAAAATTAACAAGAATAGTAAGTGGAAATTACTTTAGTAAAGTGACTATATTTGACTCAAACTAAAATTCTGTTTAGGTAAACAATGCAGGTTTACGGTCTATCATTAGTTTTGCTTATCACTGAATAATAATGGTTCGCAACAAAACTATATTGTTTTTCATATTAACAAGCAGTTATTTTGTTGCCATACACTGTATATAAATACACTTTCTAAGGTTCAAAACTAGCGTCTACACATTGCTCAAGCTCCAACGTTGCAATTTTTGTAAAACTAAGACTGACCGTCAATTTAACCTATAACCGTTGATTATCAACGCTGTAACATTTGCACTTATTTATGGGAAAATCATGTATGACGATAGTATTGTTTCTATGATGAAGAGGTTTATTTAGAGGGCGAATTTTTAGTTATTATGTAAATTATTCTTAATATTTACAGCATAAACGTCGGAGCTTGAGCAATGTGTAGACGCTCGTGGTTCAAATAGGGCTATTATTGAAAATGACAGCCGACAGATACAAAATGAAATAAAATTTACAAAAGTAGTAATAACAACAGCGCAATGTAATGCCCACCAGTAGCATATATTTTCTCCTAAGTACTACACGTACATCGTTTTGAACTGAATTTGCTTACAAAAATTTCAGTCTGTAACGTCACGGCACTGATTTGTGAAATGGACTAGACGAACGAATATTTTGGTTCTTAATCAGGGATTTAAGTATTGATTTATTTAAAATAGCGTGTTTTCGTATCGAATCGTATTTACATTTATAGTCGGTACAATGCAAAATTTTGATTTACCTTTGATGTCCGATATTACAAGCAGCCTTTTTCGTGCTAATGGAATTGTTTAAATATAAGGTAATTATCAAGTTCTTTGAATTATCTTGTCAAACAAGTATTTTCATTCGTACAATTATTTAAACGTTTCTTAACTAATGCATCTGTTTTTAAACTACTTAGATACCATAACAGAAAAATTTCTATGAACTTGCAAGAACGTATAATTTAAAGAAAGGCCGCTACACTTGTGGCAACGTCCGCAATACTGCACTCGAAGGTACTACATTGGGTTTAAACGCGAAAAATAAACGTGCTTCGCATAAACCAGAGTTCAAAATTAATTAATCATAATAATAACGTCTAAACTAAAACTAAAGTTGAAGTATGAATAATGGTATCTCTAGCGTTGTCTTTGGAATGTGTCTGATTAATAAAACCCTAGCACAAGTAAAACAGGAGGGATCCGAAATACCGGAAAGCAGCAGCAAGCGTTGCTAACAGGCGCGACTTAAAGGGTCGACTTACAACTATTCAAAACTAGCTAACTAATATTTACCAATGGATTCAAATTTTTAAGCATACGCCAAATTTATTAATAACAAATTCAGCTATTTATTCCATCTTTATAAATTTACAATATCGTCCTCCCTAGTCTAAGTATTGTTACGAGCTACGATTAGGCAACCCGTTAAACACACAAGCGCCGTAAGCAAAGTATTGTTACGAACTACTGTTAGGCAACCCGTCAAACACACAGTTGCATAACCGATGGTATATCCTACGGAACTCCCAAACGTTCTAGCAAACAGTAGAATATGAATCATCTATTTAACTGTAGGGTATATATAAGATCGGTGATAAATGTAAGATGTTAGTCTATATCAAAATGTCGTATATAAATCATCTCGTATATAGTTAGTTGTTCGTTACGTTTTGAAACTCTTTAATAAAAATAAATCTGTATTATGTGAAAGTGTATATTGTACCGACAGCTTGTCGAATACATAAATAGACAAAAGTGTAATAAATAAATAGTGGTGTTTAGTGTTGTTAATAGACCTATGGTTAAGAATTTAGTTTAAGAAGATATTAGTGCTTGTAAATTCATTAATGTGATAGTGCTTCATAGCTAATTGGACTGAAAACATCTATAAATAAGGCATATACACTTAATTGGACTTATGAATAGTGAGTAATAAAGACTTTTATTACTACTTGTTTTAAATTAGTGAAACGCGTTAGTAGTAACCCGCTACACTGTTGTCAGGCTCTGAGGGGTATATATAGTGATTAATTTAAAAGACATTTGTGTAGTTTGTATATGCCTGTTACAAGATGGCAAAGTAAAATGGACGCAGAAACTTTAATGAATTTCCTTAAGGATTTTAAATCCGATATTGAAGAGAGGTCAGTTGAACTGGAATCGATCCTTAAAGAGTTTAAATACGGTATGAAAGTGACACTTAATGAAAACGTAGTGAAATCAGTTAAACTGACATCAACCCTTAAAGAAAAGTTAAGTGAAAATGCTGAGAAAATAGAAGAAAAATTAAGTGCAAATGATGCGAAATTGGAAGAAAAGTTGAATGAAAAGACAGTTACGTCAGAACAAAGATTAATGAAAAGCTCCATTGCATTGAAAAACGATTTCACTGAACAGGTAAGAACAGTTGAGCAAAAGTTTGACAGTAAATTGGTAAAAATGAAAGAAGATGTGATGAGGCTGCAAGAACAAGCGATTTCACTAACAATGCGACCACTTGAATTAGTAAACCAAGTTGCAAATCAAAACATTCCAGAAATAAGAAGCATGGAAGAAAGCGAGCCAATACCGTCAAAATTTATAGTGAAACCATCCACATTTGATGGTAAAACACTTTGGCTCACATATTTGAAACAATTTGAAACCGCTGCAATAGCCAACGGTTGGCGCTACAAGAAGAAGGCTATCTCCTTAATAGTGACCCTACTGGGGAAACTCTTAACACCTTACAAACGATTCCCGATCACCAGCAGAATGATTACGCCCTCTTAACATCAAAGCTTGAGATGAGATATGGAGACGCTCATCTTCAACAGGTTTACCATGCACAAGTTAAGAACCGCTAGCAAAAGACAAATAAAAGCCTGCAAGAATTTGAAGCTGACATTACCAGATTAGTTTGATTGGAATATCCAACGGCACCAGATAGCTTCCTCGAACAACTGGCTGTTCAAACATTTGTGGATGGTATTAAAGATGGCGAAATAAAGCAAACGCTAAAATTAGCAAGGCCAAAAATGTTAGATAACGCCCATGCGCTTGAATTTGAAACAGCTAAGCAGACATCAAACAGGGTGAGTTACAAAGTTTGGTCTGCCTTAGAAGAACCTGGTCAATTGCAGAACAGCATAGAAGAAATAATCAACCGTGTGGCGGGAAGGCTGGAAAGACAACGACCGCGGAGATGGCGTCTGCGATGCTGGAGCTGCTGTGAAATTGGTCATATACAGACACGCTGCACTCAACCAGCAAACAACCGGTTGAGCAGCAAAAAAACTAAAGCAAGTCGACGTAATGGGCCGAACGTCGACAGCACAACGTAGTGCCTCGGAGATTATCAACCGTGCTGCATCGTCGATGAGAAGTCTGGACAGCATTTATATTGATGGTGGAATTAATGGTAGGGTTGCCCGATTACTCGTAGATACAGGAGCAACAAGGACTATTGTAAGACCAGATTTGGTTAGTCGTGGAAAAGTGCTACCTGCATCGGTGTGTCTTCGAACAGCAAGTGGTGAGAAAATTTGTACTCACGGAGAGACTGCCGTTACGTTGGCAATTGGGGACAAACTAATTAATCATCGGGCGTTGGTAGCTGAAATTACAGAAAAAAATGATCTTGGGAATGGATCTCATGAAAGAATTTGGGTTTCATGTAAACATGAAGGACAATGTGCTTTGGATAGATGATGATGAGATTCCATTTTAAGGGACGAATAACCAGACGATGCAAGTTCGAATGATTTGTGATATGAAAAACCCTAGAAGGCGGAAATGATAGTTATGGGACGCCCGGATGGTACGCTCCGGGAAGGACAAATATGCATGAGAGGCAACTGAATCGGGATTGGGTCAGGAGGGTTACTGATTGGAAGAACGCTAATAAAGTTTCGAAATATGATCCCAGTAAGGGTGCTAAACATTAATCCGCATACGGTGATCCTGAAGAAAGACATGATTGTGGGAAGTTGCATTCCAGTGTGCCATATTAAACGTTGTGTGGACGACACGAAAGATAAACCAGCCAACGGTTGCTCACAGAAATTGCTGGATATGATGATACCTTCGTGTCAAGGATTAAACGGCGACCAACTGGACAAGGTAAAAGAACTGGTCGGACGGTATAAAGGTGTGTTTGTACTGGATGATAGTGAGAAAGGAAAGACGAATGTTGTGCAGCACAAGATAAATCCTGGAGATGCGCAACCGATAAGACAGCTTCCTTTGGCAAAACGTAAGGAAGCCGAGCAAATTATCACCGATATGGAAGAACAGAGAGTGGTTGAACCTTCGAATAGTCCATGGGCATCCCCGGTAGTGCTTATCAAGAGAAAGGACGGGTCGACAAGGTTTTGTGTAGACTACCGGCGGCTTAACAATGTGACAAAGAAAGACAGCTATGCTTTGCCCAGAATTGATAACACCTTGGATACTCTATCCGAGTCTAAATGGTTTTCGACTTTGGACTTGAAAAGCGGATACTGGCAGGAAGGCTTGGAGCCAAACAATAAAGAGAAAACTGCGTTTACAATTGGAACTGGATTATGGCAGATCAAGGTCATGCCCTTTGGATTATGTAATGCCCCAACTACGTTTAAACGTTTGATGGAGTCGGTGCGGCGTGGACTGTTCTGGAAGACATGTCTGGTGTACCTAGACGACGTGATAGTGTAAAGTGGGTCGTTTGAAGGACACCTTCAGAACCTAGAGGGGATATTCCAAAGATTACACGGGGCAAACCTTACCTTGAGCCCCAAAAAATGTCACCTATTTGGAAAAGAGGTGAAATACCTACGACACGTCGTTTCGGAAACCGGAATAAGAACTGACCCTGACAAGCTAAAAACGGTACAAGAGTGGCCTACACCAGCAGATATACACCAACTACGCAGTTTTCTGGGATTGTGCACGTATTACCGACGTTTTATACTTGGGTTTGCGAAATTAACCGAAGATGGACAAGAATATAATTGGAATGACGACTGCCACAGCGCATTTGAACAACTGAAACGGCTACTAGTTACAGCACCAATTCTGAGTTATCCACGGATAGAGGAGAAGTTTGTGTTGGATACCGATGCCAGTAACACAGCTATAGGAAGCGTTTTTTCTCAAGTATAGGACGGACAAGAAAAAGTTATTGGGTATTTCAGCAAGGTCGTGTCGCGGTCAGAAAGGAACTATTGTGTGACAAGAAGGGAGCTGTTAGCCGTCGTCAAATCCGTAGAGCACTTTTATAAGTACTTATACGGCCGTAAATTTTTGTTGAGAACAGACCATGCTGCACTAAAATGGTTACTGCAGTTTCGAAATCCTAAAAGGCAAGTTGCAAGGTGGATAAAGCGGCTGCAGAAATATGACTTTGACACAGAACGTCGTGTAGGAACTAGCCATCGGAATGCAGACGCTCTATCAAGGAGACCTTGTCCGGTAGACTGCAATCATTGCTCCAAGATGGAAGAGAAAATAAGTGTCATCTATAGAACGACGGTAACCGATGATACTTGACAACCCGATAGAATACGAGAAAATCAGGAGAATGAAGCCGAATTGAGACGTATTATTGAGTGACAAAGTAAAGGACAACGACCAGTTTGGGAAGAAATTAGTATTTCAAGTAGGAGCCTGAAGGCATACTGGGCACAGTGGGACTCCGTGATGATTGAAAATAGAATCTTGAAACGACGCCTGGAATGTGAAGATGGTACTGAGAGACTTCAAGTGATAGTGACGAGAAGCAGAGTGCCGGTAGTGTTGCAGCACTTGCACGATGGTATTTCCGGAGGGCACTTTGGCGTGAAAAGAACTATCAAAAGAGTGAGAGAAAGATTCTATTGGGTGAACTGCAAAGAAGATGTGAAGGAGTGGTGCCGGAAATGTGAGTTGTGTGCCTCTGCAAATGGCCCGATCACAAAACGGAAAGCCCCAATGAGACAGTATAACGTGGAAAATCCTTTTGAAAGGGTGGCCATTGATATAG
This sequence comes from Platerodrilus igneus, assembly GCA_036346225.1. Taxonomy (NCBI): domain Eukaryota; kingdom Metazoa; phylum Arthropoda; class Insecta; order Coleoptera; family Lycidae; genus Platerodrilus; species Platerodrilus igneus. The sequence goes on along the minus strand of JARFIW010001772.1, from coordinate 75,922 downwards.
CTGATCCGTTTCCTGAATCAGAGAAGGGAAATAGATACATCTTGGTTGCAATGGATTATTTTACCAAATGGCAGGAGGCGTATGCTATACCTAATTAAGAAGCCGAGACGGTTGTAGATGTACTAGTGAGGTAGTTGTTTTGTCGTTTTGGAGTTCCGTTGGAATTACACTCCGATCAAGGTAGGAACTTCGAATCAGCGTTGTTTCAAAACGTCTACAAGCATCTTGGAATCAGGAAGACTAGAACCACACCACTTCATACTTAATCGAATGGAATGGTTGAAAAAATGAACAGGACGTTATGAAAGTATCTAGCCAAAATTGTCCCTGAACATCAACGAGACTGGGATCAATATTTACATTTGTTCCTACTAGCGTACCGATCTTCGGTACATGACAGCACAGGATACTCTCCCGCTTACGCGATGTTAGGACGTGAATTGCGGCTACCATGTGATCTTCAATTTGGATTTAACCTGGAGAAGAGATCGCAGGTGAAGATTACGTTAGTAAGCTTCGTGAAAGATCAAATAGCATTCACGAAAACGTCTGAAAGAATATCCAAACAGCAAGCGATCAAATGAAATTACAATATGACACAAGAGCACAAGAAGGTGGTTATCAACCTGGAGATTTAGTGTAGTTGTATAATCCACAAAGAAAGCGTGGGTTGTCGCCAAAATTATAAAGACAATGGGAATGCCCGTACGAAGTGTTAAAAAGAATTAATGATGTAGTGTACCGGATCAGAATAGATCCCCGTGGTAAACCGAAAGTGGTACACTTTGACCGTTTAATATCCTATGTTGACAACAACCAGGAATATTGGAATAATGAGAATGGTGTTCGACGAGTTATTAATCATCAACCAAATGTAGATTTTGAGAGTTTTATGGCGGCGTATGGTGGTTCCGTTAAGGCGAGATTTGGCGTTGTTGTTGATAAACAGCAAGATCTGTTTATAGCACCAGAAGAGTATTCCCTTGTACATTGCATAGCTCAAGATTTGGAAATGTCAAGAGGAATAGCTGTAAATAGCTGTTGTTTTGAAGAAAAAGCTTGGATGTGTGGATAAATTAGTACAACAGCAGCCAACTGTAGAAAAAGCTTTGGTTCTTCAGGATAAAAATCGTTATGTTTATTATCACCAGAGGAGATAGCTGCCGATACCGTCATCAGTCATCGAATTGGCGTCAAAATGTTTTTACAGTTACGGGACGTAACGGTTTTAAAGAGGGGGGCAGTGTTATGAAATACTGTTAGCCAACCCATCAAAAACACAGCTGCATAACCGATGGTATATCCTACGGAACTCCCGAACGTCTAGCAAACAGTAGAATATGAGTCATCTATTTAACTGTAGAGTATATATAAGATCGGTGATAAATGTAAGAAGTTAGTCTATATCAGAATGTCGATATAAATCATCTCGTGTATAGTTAGTTGTTCGTTACGTTCTGAAACTCTTTAGTAAATATAAATCTGTATTATGTGAAAGTGTATATTGTAACGACAGTTTGTCGAATACATAAATAGACAAAAGTGTAATAAATAAATAGTAGTGTTTAGTGTTGTTAATAGACCTATGGGTAAGAATTTAGTATAAGAAGATATTAGTGCTTGTAAATTCATTAGTGTGATAGTGCTTCATTGTTAATTGAACTGAAAACATTTATAAATAAGGCGTATATTGTTAATTGGACTTATGAATAGTGAGTAATAAAGACTTTTATTACTACTTGTTTTAAATTAGTGAAACACGTTAGTAGTAGCCCGCTACAGTAAATACTACAGAAGCTTAGAACTTTCTAGCATATACCGGAGTATGAGTAATTTATTTAATTATAGGGTATATATGAGATCGGTGATTAATGTAAGAGTTAGTTCTATATCAGACTGTCGTATATAAATCATCTCGTATATAGTTAGTTGTTCATTACGTACTGAAAGTCTTTTAGTAAACATAAATTTGTGTAATGTGAACGTGTATATCGTACCGCCAGCCTGTACATAAATAAACAAAAGTGTTATAAATAAAATATAGTAGTGTTTAGTGTTGTTGCGAAGACTTATGGTTAAGAAATTAGTTTAAGAAGATATTAGTGCTAGTAAATTCATAAGTGTGATAGTGCGTCATTGTTAATTGGACTGAAAGCATCTATAAATAGGGCATATACTGTTCATAGACTTGTAAACGTGAGTAATAAAAACTTTTGTTATTACTTGTTTTAAATTAGTAAAACGCGTTAATAGTAGCCCGCTTCAGTACGTTATTCTGACTTCAGCCTAAATTCGTACCTAACTTTCCCTATCGCTTCCTAACTGATTTATTCTCATTTCAGTCTTCCTTCCTATAGATACTACAACCAAAACTAGGCAAAACACCAAACAAAGCAAATCCAGTAACGAATCGAAACAATAAAATATATAAATGTATAATACATGCATAGGATATAAATATCTAAATAAAGCATTAAGCATATAATAATGCATAAAATGCAAAAAGTAACACTTACATAGGCATTACTTTGGCTAACGTCATTACGCTGAAACGTGCTCATTAAGAATTAATTGCAAAATCTATTTATTAATACAAATCAATGCTTATGCTAGTACAACTGCCACTATATTTATTCCTCAAATACAAATTTTTCCAGGATCCGAAGATTGGTCGTCTGCTTATATCTAATTATCTTACTGCTACGGAAAAAGGAAATACACTGCTAGAGTCATTGTGGGTATGTAGTATATGCTCGGGGGGGTGTCACAATCACTATCACTTTTAAGTCCTGTAAATGCAACAATTTGCTAGGTGTAATTTCAATACTACAGTACCATTTTCACGTACCTCAGAAGGCGTTTACTGCTGTCAAATTTATGAGCGTCAAATATCTGATCTAGTGCAGTGAGAATCCCTTATGACCATTTGCACCTTATTGTTTAAGCTAGAATTAAGTTTTAATTTAAGATAGTATATATTGATTGGCACCGTAAAATTCAATATTCTAAATCCCGTTGTTTTAGTCTGCCATACATTTTTGTTGTATACGTTAAAACCTTGGGTTGCGTGGAAAGGGTTACTTGGAATCTTAAACAGGCATAATTCTTCCTTTGTGAGTTGATTCCGTTTCCTTTGGAATACCACTCTTATTCACGGAGACAAGTTCCTGAAAGACCTAACGGTATTTTAACTTTTTGTATTATTTACGAAAGAACGGAGTGAGTTACGCGGCTGTTTGTTAACCATACTGATGACGGTTGTGAACGTCATCGCGTGTACCTCGGTTATGATATATAGAAGTGCAATCAATTGAATGCAAGCATAATCGTTGTGTCTCATGGGATGGAGGAACACGTTTAAAAACAGTCCGCTAAAAATTTTGAAGTTGTCTCACAGAAATTGGTAAGTGTTGTAAAAGTTTTCTTGCTTATAATTGGTTCGATTATTTAATTTACACACTCCAATGCAGTCACATTGGTCCGTTCGCGCCGGAAGTTATTGTTCGTTTATTGGTTATCCTTTTTATTCCTTACTCTTCCAACCAATCCATGCAAATTAATTAATTGTATTTGTTTGTTCTTGTAAGTAACAAAAATTGCTCATCTTGGTAAATCAGCATGTTTGTCTGTAGGTTTTGGATCTCCAGACACATATTGAATCGTGCCTTTTCGTTTGTTGTATTGTAAGAAGACAGTTACACGCTGCTTTCTAATATTGTAAACTTTGGAATCACAGTTACTTCATTAAAAATCCATTTAAGTTTTTCTTTGTTATGATACGTTTGGCACCACTGATACAGTCCTACGTTTTACAATATTGCGCAATCGTTAATATTATGACATAATTACGTGGCAAATTGTGTCAAATACCAAACACGTTTAAAATTGATACAAATCTTGATTTAAAATATAAATGAAGCAAAGTACTCACTGAAGACGCGCCTTGCAGTTCAATCTCAAGGCATCTCGTTGTTGTTTGAGTGTGGGTTGCGTCTCGCCATTGTTGAATCCAAATTCATTCGTCCATCCCCTTTTCCCTTCGTAGCGGTACGATAGAAGCAATCAGGTAAGGAACGATATAAGGTAGAGATAAAAGGGAACCTACATCCTAAAAAGAAAAGAGAAGACAGATACCACGACACAGGCAAATGTTACAGGCTTGACGTCTCGTAGCTAATAATGTCGTGCACTCCGCGCACTCGCGCCATTCACCACGGCGCCTACGCATTCTTTTGCGCAAACGCAACTGTCCGGGATGGCGGAAATTAGCAAGTATATTTTAAAATATTGACAGGAATTTACTCATATATTTAACAATTTACATCGCCAATTTTGGCATGTAACAGTTAACATTAGTGGTTTTGAATCTAACGTCTTACCTGCCGAATTAAAATCACATATTTTAAAGTTTAAAAGATTAACTTCCTTTAAACTTATGCATTTATAATTGGTTGGTTTTAATTATCTTTTAGTAACACTTACAATTATTGTTAGGGTTGATTGGTTTTGTGTAACAACTATTGAAAAACTTTGTATGGTGTTAGAAATAAATGATACTGTTTCATACGATATAGGTGCGAAATCTAAGGAAAATGCAAAGACAATTTCCTCAGAAAAAAGAAAAAATAGCGGTTCTTTTACTAGAACGTTGTTTGCCACTACTTGTGTTAGAAAGGGTGGTGTGGTATTCAAAGCAACGCATTTTTTGTTTAAATGTAAACAGCTTTTTAACAAAACATTGCGAGCTAGATTTGATATTATTAAGCAAAATAAATTAGATATTCGTTGTTTCAGCAATTCACATGCTGTAAAACGTTGTATGCTTATTACGCTCAACCCTTCCAGTAAACCCCCGGGCAAGGAAATAAAGTTTTAAAGCACTTACTTGTATATTTACTGGGCGTCGATGTCCTCAGGGGCGGTTCTGTCTGTTCTTGTCCTGTTGTGGAACGCAGCTTCTGCTGATAGGGCTTCGCTGACGATAAGTTAGGAATAGAGGTAAAAAGGTGAAGACAGAAACAGTCACACCAGCACTACCCGGGAAACGGTACGATAATCGTTTTTCACGGAAGTCGGTACGATAATTTTTGAGTTAGTGCGGCGTTCCTTGCCTTAAACGTTTCTCCCCTCTAACCGAGATTGACGTAATCTTACTGGCGTTCGTGGGAAGACAAACTTCTTCTTATATACAAAATCTTACGTTAGCGCTTACGCTTGCAAAAATAAGCAACTGACCTCAAGACCCGTGTGAACGCTAATAATACCGGGGTTTCAGAGCGTCAACAAAATTGCAGTATTCAGCAAAGATTTTCCCGAATTCTAAAAAAGTCCCTAACTCTGAATTAATTAACCTAATTTTTAGCTTTAAAATAAAACCTAACGATCGCCATAAAGCTTCAAGAAGAAAACAAAAACAAAAACGGTCTCTTTGTACGAGAGCTTACATATTGACGGGAACTTAACCTACATTTGTCTATAGGCGCCACATGTTATTTTAAACCGTAGCAAAAATTAAAATACCATAAAGCGGAATTAAGCAGCCACTCGATGTTAAAACTTACTCGAAATGAGCGAGTACAGATCTTGTTTGTCGCATCACCGATCGCACAAATTTCGTCGGAGAACTGAGACTCACATACTTATTACTACACTATAAAGCTAATTACAAAGTTTTGCCTGCACATTTATTTATGAATGCGTGCAAATTTCATGTCTCGTTAAAGACATTTTCAAAAGCTAAACGAATTTAAAATAGGTTCAGCAAAGTAAAGCAGGTATAATGCGGCAGCTGCAACATTACGTTGACAAATTAACAATGCTACCACAGTTATAATACTTAATTCCTTAACCTATCCTCTCAAGTACAATACTAAAGTACGAGTTTACTCCTTCACCCAATAATAATAAGTCCTAACTTTGGTCATTGATACCAAGGGTTTGGAACCATAAATTAATAAAGTGATTTCTCAAGGTATTTTATTTTAAAAAAGATATCGGTAATTGAGTTGTCGGTAGAGGCACGGTAAAGATAACTCAGAGATAAAAGCAAAGATAACGATAAACACCTAACCATCTGTTGAGTACATAAAAGGATACTCAGGAGAGAAAAGCGGGAGTATAAACAACCAGATATTAAACAAATGCGGCCTTTTAAATTCGGATGTCTTTCGATGCTACTTAATGTGCTTGAAGCGAATTCGAAAATTAGGAGAGCCCTACCATCCCTGGCAAGAACTCTTATAATCTTCAAATGCCTTCTCTAGTCACGTATTTCAACAACTTTCGCTGAACTATCACATTCGTTACAAACAGTTCTCCAAATTCCTCCACTCAAATACCAACGATCTTTTAAAACTCAGAATTCTCTCCTTCCACGACGGTATTATCGCGAAAAACTAGCTATCAGTTGCAACCGTCGGCGCGTAGCTAGAAATTTATTCCTGTCCATATCTCTAACGGCCTGCAAAACACGCCCATAGTGCTTGCGTCTCTATTTTCCTTACAGTCATGCGTTCATAACCACTATTTTCTGTCTCACTCGTGTTTCCCTTACTTTCATCTACGGTTACCGTTCTTTTGCTAAATGTGCGCCTTGAAAATCGATATCGTCGACAAACATCTTGCATCTTTGTTTCACCCAAGTATCTTTTAAAATATACTCGTCTGTCACGCGCTTGAAACTGTTTGTCCTTTTACCAGCTGATGTGTTCTCTGTCTCCCTTGGTTGCTTGCTAACGATTCTCTGTCCCTTAAAATTATTGATTTTTGCTTTACAAATAACATACTCGTTCGTAAACCTGGCTTTTCCGTTGTACAATACCGTTAAATTTTATCGTTACGTTTTATAGCTTTCAAAGAAATATTTATTTACTTGAAGCTCTCATTCTCTGAACTCCTCGACCGTTTGATTAAGTTACTTTGTAGACTTCTACGAATTAAATTAACATACCTTTTAGTTTACGATGCTAAATAAATATCTGTTGCATTAACTATTGATTTTTATTTACCGCGAAGCTTTAATATTTGCCTGCAATAGTCAACCTTGTATTAAATTAACGTATACAAATTGTTGATTTTTCCCTACCACGAAGCTACATAAAAATATGTCATTTAACACTAAAAATTTCTGTATTTAATTGTTTAGCTTGTCTGATACTAAAGTAAGCAAACTCTTGATTGAAGCGTAATAAATAATTTATTATTTTCCTATCTACAGGGTCGTTATAAAAATACCTTCTGCACTTATTTACACACGTTGACCTTAACCTACACAGTATATTCCTTTAATATTTGAATACAAATTGAAAAAACTATTTGGCTTATTTTGGATTCAAAAACACACACTTCAAATTCAAAGCTAGGGATACCGTTATTTAAATTCTATTTTTAGTTTCTGTTTTAGTTTGTTAGATCTTTAGTAAGGATGGATTAATTTTGAGTTAGATTACATTTGGAGCACGTTTAATTTCACGTTTATACCCAATGTAGTACCTTCGGGTAGAGCATTGGGGACGTGGCCGCAAATATAGCGGCCCTTATTCAAATTATAAGGTCTCCTCTCTCCTCACTCCTCTGTTCTCTCTCCTCTCTTCTCTTTCCTCGCGCATCTCTCTTTTCTTTTCTCGTCATCTCTATTCTCTCCTTTCCTCTCTTTTCTGTTCTCTCTCTTCTCTATTTTTCCTCTCTCCTCTCCTATTTCTCTCTCCTCTTTGAACTCTCTTCTTTTCTATTTCCTATCTCTTCACTTTCATATCTCCTTTGTACTCTCTTTTCTCTTCTCTCTCTTCTCTCCTCCCTCTCACTCCTATCCTCTCTTCTCTGTCTCCACTCTTTCCTCTGTTCTCTCTTCTGTCCTTTCTCTCCCCTTTTTTCCATCTCTCCTCTCTTTTCTCCTTTCTCCTCTTTCCTCCCTTCTTTCCCCTCTCTCCTTTGTCCTCTCTCCTCTCTTCTCTCTCCTCTCCCCTTTCTCTCTCCTCTTTCCTTCTTCCTCTCTTTTCTAGTTGTTTCTATCTCCTCCCTTCTGTCTCATCTCTCCTTTTTCCCCTTTTCTCTCTCACCTCTCCTCTTCCCTCGCTACCTTTATCATTCTCGTGTTGCCTCTCTCCTCTCACTCCTCTTCTGTTTCCTCGCCCTTCCATCCTCTGTCCTCTCTTCTCTATTTTGTCTCCCATCTCCTCTCTCTCCTCCCTCCTCCCTCCTCTCATCTCTCTTATTTCTATCCTTTCCTCTTTCCTCTCTCCTCTTTGCTCCCTCCTCGCTCTCTCTTTCGCTTTTACTATAGCTGTCGCACTCGTGCTCTCTCTCTCGTACTCTTTCGCCATCTCTCGCTCTGTCTCCCGTTCTTTCTCTCACGCTCTCTGTCTCGCTCTCTCTACTGCTCTCTCCTTTGCTCTTCCTCGGTCTCCCACTTTCCCTTGCATTTTCTCCCACCCTCTTTTTACAGTTCCGTCTCACAATGGCTTTCATTCCTTTCAGCCTTTTCTCGCCCTCGCTTTCCTATCCTACCTCCTTTTTTCACCCCGCTTTTCCGCCTCTCTCTCTCTCTCACGTACTTTCCCTATCTCTCTCTCTCTCTCTCTCTCTTTCTAAGGATATAGTCATGTTTCTGATAAAAATAAGTGTAGACAAATTTACAATTTCTGTTAGTGCGTGTAGTTCTGTTTGTTAAATGGATCCTAATTGTCAAGTCGTTGTTTGTGCTTTTTAGGGTTCTGTACGTTAGAAGGTATAACGGAACCTTTATAAAATTACTCTCGTGACCGTCCGTCCGTCTGTCACAGAGGTTTTTCTCGAAAACTATATAACGTAGGAATTTGAAATTTGGCACAATGCTAGGTCTTTACGGCGCGCACATATACCGACAGTCAGAAAATAGAAAAAAAATATTTCTAGATTAAAATGGCGAGGGTTAATTCGGTCAAACGAAAAAAAAATATATCGTGTGAGGTATCATTTGAAAGAGAATTCTAAAAGGCTTCTAAAAATATTTCTTTTCTAATTTTCGGTTCAATAGTCTTCATGATATATCTCAAAATGTGCCAAAAATGACCCTCTCATGTTCTCCTACATTTCCAAAGCTAAAATTTTTATTTTAATAAAGAGTTTTTGACAGTGTAATTGTTGCTGGGGAAAAAAATTGAAACAGTAACAGACAACGTATTTACTAATGTTACCAGTACAATGTGGGACAATATATTCAGTTTTCAGTGATCACAATCAAATTTGGATAAGATTTAAATATACATAAAAAATAAAAACAGTTTAATTTGGTTTATTGATTGCTCATGTAGTATTGGTACGGAACCCTAATAGTGCGAGCTCAACTCACTTTTGGCCAACTTTTTATTAATAAGGTTTAGCTTATTACCTTACGCCTTTGTGTATGTATAAATAGCCTGGATAGATTAAACGCTTCTGTCAGTGCTTAATATAGTCTGAACAATAATTTACTGATATAATCAAAGTTTCAGATTACAGAATTTATGAACGACCTAAACTTTTTAATAACTTATAACAGCTGAGTATTACACTAATTGTTATGTAGGTGGTTTATACTTCAAAGACCGATTTATAATATAAAAATCTTCTCACCTTAAATTGTATATGAAAACAAATAGCTATAAAGAAGTGCTAAAACTCTATAGCATTACACACCTCTAATGCAGTGTGATAGTGAATTGTTGTTTCACGCAGATTATTGGTTCCTTGGTAGAATTCATAGGCAGCTTTGTCGAGTCAGTAGTTTTAATATTTGTAAGTGGTGATTTGATGAGTTGCAGCTTCATAAATTTTAGTCGATCCCGTCGAAGCGTACGAATTTAGTGCATGTTGGCATAACCTTTGTGTTTAAGATAGTCGGTAAATTTAATTTTTCTCGTTTTGTGTTTGTTGTTTGGATGTATAATGCAACGCGAATTAAATATCGTTGTTCTTGGTTCGCAATTTGTTGGAAAGACAACACTGATAGTTCAATTTCTTCATGACTGTTTTGTCGAAAAATATGAGCCAACTATTACTTATGATATTTACAAAAAAAGAATAGTGGTGGACAGCGTCGCCTATAATTTACAAATTCTTGACACGGCTGATCCAGGGTTATTTGTCTCTGTGCGTAACAAATTTATCAAACTCTGTGACGGTGTTATAATCATGTATAATATAATTTACAATAGCAGTTTTCTTGAACTACAAAAGTTGAAAAATCTTATTATGCAAATTAAAGAATCTGATCAAGTACCTATCCTGCTGGTAGCGAACTATACAGATTTAAAGGCTGGTCGAAAAATTTCTACAGAACAAGGCCAAAATATTGCATTGCTGTGGGAGTGCCCATTTATGGAGGTAACTATGAAAGACAAGAATAGTTCAAAGCAAGTTTTTGAAGCGCTTATTCGAGAAATAAATAAATTGCAAATGATACCAGAAAAAAAGGGACCACGCCCACGCACTTGTAGTATTGTTTAGAATTATAATACATTGTATTCTCTTCTGATTTTATAATTTTCTTATTAAACGCTTATTAATATCAAACCCTAAATTTAATTTCTGTATGTACAAGAAACCTAAATTTATTTATAGATTTTAAAAAATTCCCCGTCAGAGATTGTAATTTACTCGTCTCCTATTTGCAGCAGCTTGTTAGTCGTTTTAAAGGTAAGTCTAGAAAACTGTTAAACCTTAACATTGTTAACATTATAAAAGATTCATTTTAAACTGGAGTGAAGTTAGCGTGTGCCGAAATTGGCTGCCTATAGTCTTTGCAATTTCTAAATAGACCTGCGTCATTACCATTTGTGACGTCAAATTGTAGCGACGATGCCATAACCAAAATCCTATTGCTCCATGACTATAATAGCGCCATCGGTAGAATACAGAGATTGAAAATATTTAATAGCAGATAACGAATGTGATTTGTTACTTTTTAAAAAAAGTATTTTTAGAATAAATTTCTATCGACAATATTGCAGATTAAAGTCATTAATTAACAATACATTTTATTTACTTCTATATTTTTACCACTGAGCATATTTTAAATATAGTTGCGAATTTCTAATACTCCTAATTTTATGGCGATTAGTATATTATACCAGAGACGGAATAATAACCACAGTTATTCAGGAGGTTATGTCATTGAAATTATACTTTAAACGTTTTGATTACACAAATCGACAAAGGAAAAGAACAAAATTACAATTCCATTTGTAAGTAAAATTCTCATTAACTTTGAATAATTAAGATATGTCACTTTAAAATAATCTTTTAGATTTCCCTGAAACCATCTACAAAGACTAAAGTTATGCATGTACAATGCAAACGAAGGATTTAACACTTTCAAATCATCCTAAAATTTGTGGTGATTATTTTACTTGTTTGTTAGTATGCAACTGGATTGAATACGGCATGTTTTCAAAGCATTTCCAACAACTAAAACAATGCATACGGGTAAACGCTTTAAATGAACCAACTTTGAATTCTGTTGTTGAAGTATGCCATTATCCAAGAAAAGAATAACTGTTACAGGATTATTACTGTTCCCAGTAAAAATCCAAAATTGCAAGTTATCTCCACAGTCAGTGTTGTAAGCTAAAAATGAAAACTTTATAACCAAAAGGTTCAACGACTAATTATTTTGATGGAATTCTTAAAGATATAAACAGTAGTTTGTTGAATATACAAAAGCATGAAGGGCAAAATCTTCCAAAAAATAGGCATTTGCTTTATTACTCTTCGAGACCATATAATTGTTGCAGGTAATTGAGTAGTTTGAAACAAATAATTCAATATACAATTTATTATTTTTTGTAGATTGGTGTAATATAAAGACTTTTACTTTACCTGTATTTAGCACCTCCAAAGTTTAAGCTAGTGTAGTATTGACAAGTTCGTCACAAGTGTGTTTATTACATCCATTAAAATTGAAAGCTGTAGAAGTTGTTAGGATGCCTAAAATCCAATATTCTGAAGATGAATTTGCAACCCATATTTTAAAAACAAGATACTCAAGAATTTAACAAGCATTGAAAGCTTGTAATTTAACAATAAAATATATATGGTTGTACTTGTTTATTATACACAAAGTTTAAGATAGTTTAATTAAATTAAAAGTACATCGTGTAAAAAGTTTTTTTGATTCTAAGTAGCCGTGCGTTTGGTTAACTAGTTCAATTTGATTGAAAATCTGAATCACTGTCATCACTATCACCAATGTTAATAATTAGAGCTGCATTATCTTCTTGATCAAATTTGATCTCACGTTTCCACCAATCTTTGATAATTTTTTCTGCATGTTCTATCAAATGTGCCCAAATCTCTGGTATTATTTTTTCTAATGTTTCTTTCCACATTTGTAAAGTTTTCAACAGACCTCCCATCTCTTCCACCGTGTCGGTTGTAGTAGCTGTTACTACCACCCCATACATTTTCAATTGCATTGAATATGCAGTGATACGGAGGCAATCTTAACATCTTATGTCCATATTGTTCGGCCAGCAAATCCGTTTTAAAAATCTTTGGCGGTTTATACCTAAAATTTTTAATTAATACTGATATGTTATAAAGCACATAATTTTGACTTACATCGTCACAAGTTAAATCACCTTTGCTTAAAATCATTAGTTCCATAAGAAATTGCTTATTTAGTGTCGCTCCACAATGTTACTTTTTTTTCTAGAAACTGTTAGATGTTTTATTTAACAAGTATAATAATATGACATGTTGTCTAAAATTATTGCAAATAATTTTTCCAAATTCTTTAATAATTAATTTTCAATTTTTGCTCATTCATTTCTCTGTAGTAATTTAGGTTTTTTTTGTGGAAGACGAGAAAAATCAATTTCAGCCACATTTAGTAATTCATTTACATTTCGAGCATATAATGTACCTAAAAGACTAATTACATTATACTGTATTAAGGATAAGTAGATATGACACCAGCCTTTTTCGATCAATTTGTGTGCTCTAACTGTTCTTATTGCATGCTTTGCTAGGTACGGCATACGACACCATTCTGAAAAAGTCATGTTTTGTCTAAACACACAAAAATGCTACAGATTCTCTTCTTTTATTTTCATATATCTTCTGGAATCGAATTCCATTTATTCATAATATTTAACAGTTTCATTAAACCTATTCTTGGATTATCTTTCAGCCATTTAAATCCAAGACTGTATTTAGGGATCGTTCACTAACTTTAAAAAACTCGACATGTTTCAAATTCAACCATCAAGTATCAACAGAAACGTGATAAATCGAAAATAATTACGTGTTGCACTATAAATGTAATTGGAAAACAAATACTAGCGATTTTCACGCAGTCTATAAAGGTGATCAAACTAGCAACAAGTAGCTTAGTTCTGGGTCTAAATGAATCTCGTTCATCGTCTTTGGTTATTAGAGTTCAGTTTAATACTAATATGAGTTGTGAATAGCACTGTTTGAAGCAAAAACCAGCCAAATATCAATATATAAAAACGGAAAATTTAAGAGGTCATTGACACCAACAAAACAAGGAATGGCACATAACCTAATATTTAAACGTCAAAATTTAATATTTGCCGTTAAAATTATTGGCAACGTCGTAAATTGCTATTATTCAAACCAAAACTATAACACTAATATTGTACGGTATTAAGTTGATAAACATATACATAAATAGTTAGTACTTGTGTGACGTCACGGATGACGAGGTCTATTTAGAAATTGCAAAGACTATAATGTGGAATTGTCCGATCAGTAAGGGATTTTTGTTTCCTTTTGAACACTTCTGACGTCACTATTCAATGTTAATTTCCATAAAGGATAAACCATCTTTTCCTTATGAAGTTATAATGACAGGACGTAAAATCTCACAATGAGTTGACCAATAGCAGCAAAGAGCAGTATGCTAATGAAATTTTACGTCTAATTTATTAATTATTGTTCATAGTAATACATTTTAATTGAGCTATCGATAGACTAACCTAATTGGTTAGTAGTGATAATGCTTGACAATATTTAAACATGTATAAATATTTAGAAAATATTCTCTTATTGTAGAGTGACCAGGCGTACTGCTTTCTGTAGCACAGTACCGCTTTGAGATAATTAATACTTTTCCGTACTTTCGGTATGAGTAAGAACAGCGGTTTTATATACATAAATAAAGCAATAAAGCAACAACGCTTTATTAAAATAACGGAAAACCTAATGACACCAGTAAAGTGTGTAGTCGTTGCAAACTGCTCGAGGCTGCTATTGGTGAACTCATTGTAAGATTGATTTAACGTCCTGTGTTATAATGAGTGCAATAGCAACAGACATCACATAACCAGAGGAAGAGATATAGGTATACTAACTACATCGTCGTTGTTTTGTTACCAACTTAACCAGTACAGCTACCTAGTAATAACATTTAACCCTAACAAACATTGAACACGTATGTTGGGTTGCCTGCCATATACAGTGTGTCTACTTAAGTTGGCGGCATATGGAAAACTTTCTTATTTATAGTTTTAGGTAAAAAAGTTACTTTTTATAAAAAGTTCTGCTTGATATGAAGCCTAAAATAAAACCTTCAAATTTCAAAATTTATTAGTCTTATACGAGGTTTATCAATAGATATGAATTTCGTGCAAGAGTAAAGTACCTTTATTTTTGACAATTTCGAAAATGGTTATTATGAAATGTTGCTCAGAATCAAAAACACGTTCAAATATTCAAAATGTCCATCGATCATAAAAATTTTTTTAAAACGTTTCTAAAATAAAAATTTATTTAAGCTTACACGTTATATTTCATTTAATCTAAGATGCACTGACAATAACTGTCCATGAAATATAATTTCTCAGCATTTCGAAAGACTTTTTCTAATTATAACAATAGTTTAATAATATGTAATAGTTTTTGTTACACATACGGATCTTATTATTCAGTCCCTCAATTAACTACCTCTTCAACATATCCATCTTCTCTATAAATACAGGTAATCGTTCTATCTCGAAATTCTCAACACTCTTTTAATCATAGTCGGTGTTATACTCTGAACGGTTTTTTTAATGGTTCGTTCTAAATGGACAACATCTGTTTATGGCCCTTGGAGATACGCCTTCTCTTTCAAGTAGCCCCACAAGAAAAAGTCGAGTGGGGTCAAATCTGGAGAGCGAGGTGGCCAACGAATTTCCGAACACTGATGCACAACTCTTCCATTAAAACAATTTTCAAGGTATTGTCTTACATCTAGCCTGCTATGGCATGGAGCACCATCCTGCTGGAACTTTATCTGCTGACGTTCAAGTAGGGGTTGATCATCAAGAAAATCATCTAGTTCTTTTTGTAGAAAGAGTAATTAACGGTCTGCATTCAAAGATTCTCGAAAAGAGAAAGATCCGATTATTTCATTTTTAAAAATTCCACACCACGCAGTAGTTTTGAAAGCATACTGGTCGCGATTTTTGATTATAAAATGTGGATTAGTCTCATTCCACCAACGGCAGTTTTATGAAGAAACTGTTCCATTTGATAAAAATGTTGCTTTATTCGAAAAAAGAATATGTCTTGCCATAAATGGATTATCTTCCAACTTTGCTTGGATATCACAACAGAATTCAAAGCGTCTATCATAATCTCCTGGCTTTAACGTATGAATAAATTGCGGCTTGTACGGGTGCAATTTGTTCTTTTTCAAAATTTTTAAAACCGTGTCTTTACTTACAGTATTTGGCAGCAAAGATGCCCTTCTTCGCAAAGAATGTTTCGGATGTTCAATTGTTGAAAACATTACTTCAAACTCCATCTCATCATTAGCAACCAGTTTTTAACGTTTGTTGGTATATCTATTTTTTACATCTCCAAAACCCTTAAACTTCATTAATAGTTTTCTTACTGTTTCACTGTGAACTTTTTTTTCTGGATGTCGGTTATTAAAAACGACGGTAGCTTCACGAAATGTTTTATAATTTTCACCCACAATTAACACAATTTCAATTTTTTCTTGCAAACTCAATGTTGCTGGCATTTCTTACAAATACATTTACAAACTAAAGTCTTGACGTTTACTGTCAAACAATTTTAGTTAGTGCATCCTAGATTAAATGTATATTTTAATGCATATGTTTATTTATTTTAGAGAAAAGTTTTAAAAGTAAGAAAAAAGTTTTTTTTACGATCGATAGATATAATTGCATATTTTACTGTAATTTTTAATTCTAAATAACTTTTTGTAATAACATTTTCAAAATTCTCAAAAATAAAGGTACTTTACTCTTGTACCAAATTCATATTTATTGATAAACCTTGTATATGACTGATAAATTTAGCTATTTGAATATTTTATTTTAGATTTCATAGCAAGCAGAACTTTTTATAAAGAGTAACTTTTTTTCCTAAAACTAAAAATAAAAAAGTTTTCCATATGCCGCCAACTTAAGTAGACACACTGTATATTATATACGATACATTTATGAATACACTATTTAAGCCTTACTTCACTCCTAAAAGATTTGCTATATATCGTGCACTTGATATTATTGGTGGTTGCTTACATTTTGAACATTGTAATTTATCAGACTTGTTGTATACAGTATGCAATCTAATTATCTTATTTTGGTTTCGCACGAACACTTTTGTAACCCTTCCTGCATATTACCAAATATTTTGAAACAAGCACTCGAATTACATAGGTAGATAGTATTGCGGTAATCGGCAGATAGAGTAGATATTAAATATTTGTTTATTTTACATATACGGTTTACACGGCTGTATTATTGATTTAAAAATTATGTGTTTAAATATACAGGAAGTGTGTTTTGCTTTTCACTTTAATGGTTACGTATTTACAATACATTTATATTATACGGAATACTTAGGAAATGTGTGTTTTTTCCGGTTTCTTTTGTCTTTGGTGGGCTTTATTTGTAGAATTTGGGTTTCAGTAACTTTTTGTGACCCCTTTATCGCGTCAATATATTGCTGTGGCAATGCCCCGTGTTGGGAGCCATTAAAAGAGTGCTGTGATAAAGCCGCTTTGGGAGTGTTACTAAAAAAGTGCAGTGATAAGATACTGTAATTTGTAAAGTTGAAAATATTCACTACTTTCGTTTTTTATTGCTTGGCTAGCTCAACGGAATTTACGGAGTTTTCAAAATGAAATAAAAGGCAGCACTATCACAAAGCATTTATACAATATGAAATATTTGCTTTTACAAAAGCATTTGCAACATCGTTTCTTTCAAACATAAAATAATTTCTAAGAAGTAAAAAATATTGTATCTTACCTTGTATTATATTTACAGAATTAAACTTACTCTTTTTGAGGATCGTTCTTCCTGGTTATAAATTATTTTCACACTGGTAAGATTTGTTATGGCAAGGAAAAATTCTTGACATAATCTATTAAAGATCAGAGTATTTCAAACTCTGAACACAAACTCCTGGTAAAAAAAAATCCCTCACACAAAAAAAATTATTAGACCTATCTTTAACTCTATATCTAAATACGCTAATATCAGTCAAAAATAAATCTAAAATAATACTTGCAGAATCCACAAAAACACTTCGTAATTAAAATCTTATTTTAAATTAATGTTCAATCAGCTTACAAGTTCTCCAAAGTAAAATTCCGGACTTCCAACAGGAATTATCAAAGTACCATTTTTGTTAACTCTTTTTTTCGATATTTAATAAAATTATTAAAGTAGCGTTGTCTTAAAGAATTTTTCTTGTTCATGTAATTTATAATTCCATTTTCGTATGTAATTTGCGTTTACAAAAATAGCTTTTTATTCATTGCAGCCTGGCAACTATCAAACTACAATATGTTTATTACATATTTCTATTACTATCTTAGCATAGCAACAGCTCACACTTTTTACTAAAATAACATTTCGTGCTCTAATGAATGAAATCCAATGAATAAATTCAATTCAATTCCTCCTTGATAACCGCTTTTTTATATACAAATTGGTTCTTTTCGAGAATTTACCACAATAATCACGAACATTATGGTGTAATCTTTTCAGGAATACCGAATTAGCGTATAAAATTTTGACATTTTATGACCCTCCTATCTCGTTCTAGGTACTGTGACGCGTTCTATATGTCCTTGCCTTACCTATACACTATTGTTGTGCGTCGCATGCTAATGTTAAAGATACTCGCTTTTATATTCGTCATTCCAGGGATTTTACGCTTATTTTCAATGTTTAAGCTGCTTCTTTGAATGAAAATATTTATTTAACAAGTTTATACGAATTTGGCGTATGCCTAAATCCCGATGACTTATCTTCTAGAATCCTCTTTATTTAGAAGCAATTGCTACAATTCCAGGGTAATTAATTTTCTTTGATTGCTTTTAATGCAAGAGGGTTTGAGCCTTATAGGAAATATTTGCTTTCAGTACACAAAATTATTTATTAATTTTTTATTTACACGTTGATTTTAGTTTCTCATACTAAATGGGTAAAGCTGTATTTTTTTATGCTATTTACAGCAAATCAAATGCATTTTCATCTAAATTGTACTGATAATTAATAAGTAAATGACTTTGTATTAAAACGATTGATTTTTACGTTCGCATTTAAATGCGTTTTACAGAAATCTTACGATTAATTATTTCTACAACTTACGTTACTTGTTATTTATTTACAATACACTTATAGAATACAGGATGATTATTTATACACGCGCAATCTGTATATTTGCATTGTACATCAATGAATAAAGGTACGCTTGTATTATACAGGGCGTAACCATGAAATTACGAAAAATTCAATTTTTTCGGATTCTATTATACTACTTTGGTGGGATTTATTTTTTAGAATTAGGATTCCAATGACCTCTCGTAACCCCTTATCACGTCAATATATACATTTTTTTAATCCGAATCATTAAATTTATGGTCTTTAAAACACGTCTTTTTGACGTCAATAATTGCGTTGTCAAATGGATGACAAGTTAAAGCTGACATTTTAACGTCGCACTTACTGATGTTATTATGATGTTAATAAGATGACGCATGTTTCACATCATATTGCTGTTTTCACGCCAGCTGCGAACTAAATTTGACGTCATTTTCATGTGTATTTGCTAGTTGCGTACCAGCCTGGAAATAAGACTTTCTACAAAATAGCCGTTGTGTCAAATGGGACATTGAGCATAAGAACATTATAAGGTTTGGAATAGATAACAAATAAGGTTGATGTCCATCAGGTCGATAATTTTCAGCCTTGTTAGTCCTAAACTTCCTTTTTTAAATAACGTGGAGTAATTCTAACAACTTTCTGCAACCTAAATAGTAATAAAAAAGCGAGGAGGGAATTCTTTCACAACCATCTGCCGAGCCAAACGATGATATATTAGTTGTTATTGATTCACACAATACATTAATAAGTGGGACTTGCAACAGTGAAACAAATTCACAAAATAGAAATAAACTACTTAATAAAAAATCTGTTTGTACAAAAAATACGAAAGTGGAAAATATTCGTTAACATCCAACTGACGCACTTACTAAACTGCTGAAAATCTAGGTCAATGGTGAATATCACACACTGAGCTTCCTACAAATGCAAGCACCCTATTACACACACCTTAAAAGTAAATGTCTCAATTAAATAATTGGTTCTATGCTATCACACCTGCTGTTAAAACTTTACTAAGACAGACCGACATGTCCTTCATATATATTGGAAGCGATAAAAAATATATAAAATATTAATACAATATCATATAAATATAATATAATATAAATATAATATAATATAAATTCATTCTAAACGGACCTGCATCTTGACGACGTTCTAAAATACTAGAACAGGTAGAATGGCTTGCGCGTTTCAATGAGCTAATGAGCCGAACTATAGGTTTAACCAAATTAGTGGGGTCTTTAGTGAGTAACCAGACTAAGACAGGTTCCCGAAAGAGGGCAGCAGCTTTTTCGGTACTTAGAGTGGCATAGATAATAGGGGTCGGTATGACATTCTAAGACACGCTACTGCTATGTGGAAGGCAACGGGAAACTACCACATTACCTCCCAAGTACACTGCGTACACAAATTATTAGTAAACATGATGGCATCCTCTGGGGTACAAAATTCCGGAGGTAAAATAGTCCCCCATTTGGATCTCCGGGAGGGGATTACTTCGGGGGATCTGATCCGAAAGAATAGAAAAGATCCGTGAACATTCTGCGAGTCGGAGCGGGGAATGTCAGAAGTATGAAACAAGTGGGTAAGTTAAAGAACCTGAAACTCGAAATGGAAAGGTTAGCACTAGACATAGTGGAAATTAGCGAAGTCCGCTGGCCAGAGGGGGGATTTTTGGAGTGGAGACTACAGGGTAATTCATACAGGATCAGAGGAAGGAAATTCGGGTGTGGGGATAGTTATGCGAAAAAGGATAGGATGACGTGTAAAAAACTACTAACAAAAGAACGAAAAAGTACTCATAGTTAGATTTGAATCTAAACCAGTAAATACAGTAATAATACAAGTATACATGCCCACCTATAGATACAGTGAGGAAGAGGTAGAGGCGATCTACAAAGATATCAAAGACATAATAAGATACGTAAAAGGACATGAAAATTTATTAATTACAGGGGATTTTAATGCAGGGGTAGGTGAGGGTAGGGAAGGAGCGATAGTAGGTTTATGTAGTTTAGGCACGAGAAATGATAGGGGAAATAGGTTGGTAAAATTTTGCGACAAGAACAACTTAACCATCACAAATACATTATTTCAACATCATGCTAGAAGACGATACACGTGGAAGATGCCAGGAGATATAGGAAGATATCAAATAGATTACATTATTGTTAGGCAACAGTTTAGAAATCAAGTAAAAGACTGTAGAAGCTACCCGGAAGCAGATATAGACACTGACCACAACATCGTAATTATGAAGGCCGCACTTAAATTTAAAAATCTGAAAAAGGAAACGGAAAAAGGGCACTTTGACTTTGACAAGCTAAAAGATAAAGATATCCACGAAAGATTTAAAAGAAAGTCAAATGAATTGCCGAAAGATATCAAGAAAATTTCTGATACTAAGAAAGTAGAAACAGAATGAAATAACATTAAATCCAGCTTAGACATGGCGGCCAGAGATATTCTGGGGTATTCACAAAAAGAAAATAAGAAACCATGGATAACAAAGGATATCTTGAATTTAATAGAAGAAAGACGAAAATACAAAAATAGATCAGACGAAACAGGAAGACAGAGATACAAAGACATAAAATGGGAAATTATTCCCAAATGCGGGAAAACTAAAGAACAGTGGATTGATGAAAAGTGTAACGAGGTACAAACTAAAATGAAAATAAGAAAAACAGACGAAGCATTCAAATTAAGTAGGATAAGGTGCAAGCAGAAACTCTAAAAGCCGCGGACAAGCAGTAACAGAACGTCTCTTGCGACTTGTAAGCTACATTGTTGCCAGGTACTATTAGGCAACCCGTCAAACACACAAGCGCCGTACGCACTGTATATTCTCCAAGAACCGAGAACTTTCAAGTAAATACCAGAGAATGAATCATCTATTTTAATTCGGGGTATATATAAGACCGCTATTACATGTAAGGGTTTAGTCTATATCAGAATGTCGAATATAAATTATATCGTGTAAAGTTAAATAGTTGAGCTTTTGGAAGTTCAAGAGTATACATAAATGTTATATTATGTGTCTAATGTACATGCAGCTTGTAGAATACATAAATAGACAAAAGTGTAATAAATAAATAGTTGTGTTAGTGTTGTTAATAGAACTATGGTTAAGAAGTTAGTTTAAGAAGATATTAGTGCTTGTAAATTCATTAGAGTGATAGTGCTTTATTGTTAATTGGACTGAAAACGTCTATAAATAAGGCATAAACTGTTAATTAGACTTGTGAACAGTGAGCAATAAAGACTCTTGTTCTTACTTGTTTTAAATTAGTAAAACGCGGTAGTAGTAGCCCGCTACAATATGTATTAGACAAGCGAGTTACCCAAAGATTTCAAACGTAACATCATAGCAACTATACCAAAAAACGAGGCGCCGATAGATGTGAAAATTTTCGAACAATAAGCTTGACAGCGCACGTTTTAAAAATATTAACTGGAATTGTACAAAGACGAATGGAAAAACGGGCTGAAGAAATACTGGGAGAAGATCAATTTGGGTTTAGGTGCAACAGGGAAACACGGGAGGCTATTTTAGCTCTGAGAGTGATAATGGAGAAAACAATAGAAAAAGGGGAAAGCGTGTATATAGGGTTTGTAGATCTGGAAAAAGCATTCGACAATGTAAAATGGAAAAAAATGTTTGAATTACTCAAAAAGATTGGAATGAGTTATAGGGAAAAACGAATAGTACATAGCTTATACAAAGAGCAAACAGCAGTAAAGAATTAGAGCAGGAACGTAGAGAAGTAAACATTAGGAAAGGGGTGAAACAGGGATGTGGCCTATCCCCATTGATTTTTAACTTGTACATAGAAGAGGCAATGAATACTGTCAAATGCAGGAAGACATTTGGAATTACTATGCAGGAACAAAAAATTGATATGCTCAGATTTGCAGATGATATAGCGGTATTAGCGTCTAGCAAGGAAGAGTTAGAAGCTGCTCTTAATGAAATGGAAACGGTTCTAACAGAGAGATACGGTATGAAAATTAACAAAACTAAAACTAAAGTTCTAGTATGCAAAAGTGGGGAAAATAAATCAAAAACAAGAATACAAGTATGTAACACGAACTTACAAGAGGTTAAGGATATCTGCTACCTAGGAAGCCAAATAACGCAAGATGGGAAAAGCACAAAAGATATAAAACAAAGATTAGCACAAGGTCGTGCTACATTTAACAAGAAAAAGCAACTACTGTGCTCAAAGACCACAAACATAGAAACAAGGAAAAGATTGTTTAAAACATATGTGTGGAGCACAGCACTGTACGGATGTGAAGCCTGGACAGTAGGAGAAACGGACAAGAAAAAGGTAGAAGCCTTTGAAATGTGATGCTACAGACGTATGATGAATATATCATGGACAAAGTTAAGAACGAAGAGGTACTAAAAATGGTAGGGGAAGAAAGAATATGTGGAAAACGGTAAAAAATAGGAGAGATAGGATGATAGGTCACATACTACGGCATGATGGAATAGTGCGGAATATATTAGAAGCAGAGATAGGAAAAAAGAGAAGAAGAGGCAGACCTAGGTTAGACTACTGCACACAGATAGTAAAAGATGTAGGCTGTAGGAATTTCAGGGAAATGTGTAGGCTAGCCCAGAATAGAAATCAATGGAGGTACGCATCCAACCAATCCCAAGATGGATAAACTAATGACAAAAAATAACTGTGCTTAAACATGATGATTATTATAAGTAACTACAAGAATTGGTTGGGCAATATTCTCGAATAATGTTAA
Organism: Platerodrilus igneus; assembly: GCA_036346225.1. Lineage (NCBI taxonomy): Eukaryota > Metazoa > Arthropoda > Insecta > Coleoptera > Lycidae > Platerodrilus > Platerodrilus igneus. The sequence continues at coordinate 52,538 of JARFIW010001772.1, read as the reverse complement.
GTGTGTGAAAGGATTTACTGGAAAACCATTATTTCGGCAAATGTTTAAGTGTTGGGGGATATTGGTAGCCACAGGTTGCTTACCTCCTTTCACAACCACTGAAGGTCGGAGAAATAGGGTATATAATTGTAAAACAATAGAAGGTGACCGAACTGCTTCTAACAAAAAAGAACAGCGCCTATCAAGAAAGACAACAAACATAGAACAAGAAGAAAATTGTTGAAATCATATGTGTGGAGCACAGCACAGTATGCCTAGGAAATACGGGCAGTCTGAAACGCAGACAGAAAAACGGTAGCAGCCTTTTGAAATGCTGTGCTTCAGATGTATGAGGACGATAGCATGGACAGATAAAGATAATAACAAATAGATTATAGAAATAGTAGGGGAACAAGGATATCTGGGGAAAAAGATAAGAGAAATAGAAGAGCAGAATACGTTCTAAAGGATTTTTGGGACAAAGTATGGGATATATTACAAGCAGAGATAGGAAAAGAGAGGTAGATGTAGACCTAGATCAGATAGTGATAGATGCAAACTGTGCAAATTTCAGGGAAATCTGTAGGTTAGTTCAGAATAGAAAACAATGATGGTACGCGTCTAACCAGTTCCAGGACTGAAGACCTAATGATTATGATAATATAAATATAATATAATATAATATAATATATATAATATAAATATAATAAAATATAATATAAATATAAAATAAAATGTTTGAAATAAATTAAGTTACATAAGTAGAATACGAAAAAGCTAATTTAAATCGAAATAGAAACCATATGTCAGGAAATAATTACACAACTTACAGGTAATCGCATGCAAATGGGGGCTTGTTGTTATGGAATCACACATGAGCCTCTAGATGCGAAGTAAACACATATTGCAAACAAATGTGTGCTTTTTGGTATTTAACTGTACATGCTTTTGTAAAAGACATTTTCGTTGGGCAGCGAAATCACACAAATTGCGTTCGAATGGATACACGTTTCTATGCATTTGAATATGTGTTTTTAAATAGTTTTTTCGTGATGCAAAATACTCACACAAAATTTGCGCGTAAATGGAAGTTCCTTTACATGCAGGAAGAAAAAATGTTTTAGAGATACTGATAATCACACAAACTGAATGGGTTTGGACGTTCGTTGGTATACAACAGCATATATCTTTGGAAAAAATTCTTTGTTTTGCGGTATAGCTACACAAGTTGCATGAAAATGGACGTTCGTTAGCATGCATCCATCATATGTGTTTTTAAATCACTTTTCGTGATTTGGCATAACCACAAAAACTGTACGAGTATTGACGTTCTTTAGTATGTAACTGCAAATGTAAGTATTTATAAAAGACTCTTTCGTGAAGCGGCATAATCACGCAAATTGCATGCGAGTCGTCGTTCGTTAGTACGTGATAGCAAATTATCTTCTCGAATGCTTTTTTGTAATGTGGAATAACTACACAAACTGCATACAAATTAACGTTTGTTAGTATGCGATAGCAAATATCTTGTAAAAAATTCTATCTTTACGCGAGTTAAAGTTCGGGCCTTGGAGCTGTGTTTTTTAAAAAAAACGTCGACACTTTAACAAATTTAATTTAATATAATTTGTACATAATAACTTTATAAAAAATTAATTGTACTGGTGAGTAGCTTAGGTAGACAACAATGCAAAAGCTGTAAACTCAAGACTGACTGCCGGGCATTGAGCTCCCGGGCTTTTTATAATAACCTGCCCCTCACACGGCTTGTGGAAACTTGCAGATCTCATGTCTGCTTTACACTTTGTTACAATGTATCAATCTTAATTCTAAGTAATTGCGGTCTGTTGGCCGCCTGTGACCTGCCACCTGCAGTATCACTGCCCTCACGGATGCAAAGTTGCATGTCCGTTCTCATGAACTGTCGATAACCTCTCTGGGTTATCCTTGTGTTACAATGTTGCATTGAACTTATACTTTTACTTAACAATTTCTAATAATTCCTATTAGATTCAATATATCAATATATATAGGTAATTGGGGGATACATAACTCCTCCCACCGTAAATGAAAAATTAAGGTTTTTCTTAATTTTTTTAAATACATAAAATTCATTATATAAATTCATTTAAAATTCATTGTTTCTAAGGGTATACTTATTGTTTCCTTTTTTCTCTTTGTTTCCTTAAATCTAGAACTGTTTCCTTCATTCTTATATCTAAGGTACATTTTGTAATATACATATATAATTACAAAGATTATTAAAATGATTAATACAATTGTCCAAACACTTATATAATTATAATGTAACTTTGGCGTTTTGAGTTCACTTAATTGTTCTTTATAACTTTCCACTAATTTCACGGCGTGGTTGAGATCGTCTAAGTCTAGATGTTCTAGCTTCATAGGTTTCTTGATTATTTCTTCGTCTTCTTCTTGTATCTTGAACTGTAGTTCCGGTAGGTTTGCATGTTTCTTTGTTGCTATGGGATCTTGATAAACTCTGATTAGTTCATCTTTCAATTTCACATAACAGTCTTTTTTGAGGGTAATTAGTTTGCTTCCGATTAATGCTTGGTTATTTTCATCTTGGTTGCAGTGGATGGTTGCTATTACTTCTGTTGGGAAAATGGCTATCCATTTGTTATCTGTAACTTTTTGAATTTTCATATTAGTTATTTGCACTTGTTTGGTTTCACAGTTTTCGTAATGATTTGAGAATTTTAATAGTTGTACTTCACAAGGTGTAACGGTTTAATTATTACCGTTCCAGTTTAGATTAAGTTAATTCAAGTATATTGGGTAATCTAGGGTTTCATAGTTATGAGCAGTTGAAGTTGTTTCCATATAGTACAATCGGAACACACTTTATGAAATAGTAGCCTTTCAATATCTGTAAATTAATTGCTGTGATGTCAGTGTCACCAATTGACATGCTGTCAGAATTATTTGTTTTCATCTCGCATTGAAGTTGTTATACATAATTCTGGTGATAATTATGTATGAATTAAAAGGAAATCGCATCATTCTTTATTGTAGGATGGTATTTGGTGTAATTATTATTCGATACCGTAACCTAAACAAGATACTGATAGTGTGTGACCACGAGGAGTTTTTTTGTGTCGTCTTATCAGCTGCTATAAATATGATTGCAATGCCGTCTTGCATCTTTCTGTCTTTCTTGAATCAGCAATCAAGTGTTGAAGTGTTTCAACAGAAATTATGGAGTGTTCCAATTAGTACAAATACAGAATTGCTGTGTGACATGCCTAATAGTGGAAGATTGTGAAGTAATATTTTATGCAGATCATAGAAAACCTAAGGCAGCGTTTATCAACCTCCTTGTTATAATACTTTGTATAGTAAAACCGCTTATGAGCGTAAGTAGATAATTGTTTGTAAGATTGAATTAATTATATATGTACAGGGTTTTTATGGTGGGCCTAAGATTTTGTTTTGGTGTTGCTTGCACGATTATTTATGGAATCTTGACCGGTGCTGTGCTTCCATCCAGATGCAGGTATCGTGACCGTGTTGCTGTACCAAGAAGTTCCACGAGGGGGGAGATCCTATGGTAACAACTGTGCGAGCGGCTACACATCATAAGAGGTTGTAGACTTTGTTTTATTTGTTAAATGTTGGATATATATAAAATTAGCTATTACTGAATGAAAATTAATTTAAGGGTAGCTTTTGTTTTGAAGAAGTCCTAGGGCTTATAATAGGATATTTGAAGGGGGGGGGGGTTAGTTAAATATATAGGGAGGGGTGTATTTATAATTAGTATTGTCAGATGTGTATTATATGAGGCCTATCTCTCAGGCACTCAGACTTCTTATTACAGTGTAGCTAACAACCAATCACATAAACCATTTAATATTTGGGTTTACAAAACCAGGAGGAGCGTGCACATTCCTCAGGGTTAACTATCCTTAACTTATACCTTTCAGTTCGCTATAAATATTTCAGCGAAATAACTGAAGAGGTTTGATCTGCCTGTTCACTGAAGTGTAATTATAAATTCTTTTGTGTAGTCTTAGAGGGGTAAATATTTGAGAATAATTTAAAAGAATAGGGTTTTTGTTTATTCATATCTGCTGAGCAGTGTTGCACTAGAGCAGATTATGTGTACATTTTTTTATCCAGCCAAATAAGAGTAAATATAATTATTATTTTTTTGAGGAAGTTAGCTTTATTAGTAACAAGGTAAATTGCTGGTGAAGTTACAGACAAGTGGGCTTAATTGCAGAAGCTGCTCTGTCTATTCAACTTATTGATGGTGCATGTGGGCCCAACCAACTGCAATTGGCGCCCCCATTATTATTATTCGTTGTTTGTGTGCTACCAACGCTCACGGCCCATCCTGCTGCTAGTCGGGAACATCACCATATTCAGTATCATTCCTGGTCAGGGTTCCCCGTCTTAAGAATACCCCAATCGACCAGAAGCTACGAAGAATATCTAACCAGTAAGTTTTTTTGTGCGTTATTCCGATTCGACAGGAATAACGTTACAAAGGGCTGTCTTCTTGAATGGTTGTTGTCGTCATCGATTGACATAAATATTGGTTTGGTGTTACTTCAGTACATCTTTCGTTTGTATAACCATATCTCAGTTCATTTAGGGATAGGAATTTGGTTTTGGGTATGATTACTTGGTATGTGCTAGTAACTTTCGTTGGAAAAGCAAATAAATGATAATAATTATAATTGTTACTTTCTACTATCGGGATTTCTATCAAAAATATTATTTCGTTCTTCTTAATGTTGCTTAAATTTGTTGCATTAAAGTAAGGGTTGATATTATTTGAGTAAATATTGTAATTTGTATACTGCCTAGTTTAATTGGTAGTATACCGGGGTTGTTTTTTATATCTTCTATTATTACTTGGTTGTCCGTTCTACCTGGGTGGAGGTTGACGGTAAGGGTGATGACTGTCCATCTGAAATTACAGGGTGTCTTAGGTTTTTCAAATGAATGTACTTTGTTATTTTACCGTTGTCTACCACTGCTTAGTTTTTATCTGATATTTTCTTAATTTTAAATGGTCCTAAATTTCTGGGTGCTGTTTTATGTCGCTTTCTTTGAAAGTTTTTCTCATACACGGTTTGTCCTATTGAAAATTTATTTGAGTCAGTATTTTTGTTTCGGGTTGTGGTGATACGTTCTTTATCGTTTTCTAATTTATCTTTTACTTTGTCATAAGTTATTTTTAGTTTTTGTTTGTGGTCTTTCGCATATTGTTGATATACTTCCTTGTTGTAGTGTATGTCATAGGGATTTCGTGAATCTGAATGTCCTAAGGTTAATTCTAAGGGTGTAAAATTTGTTGATGAGTGAATAGTGTTATTATAGGCGATTAGTGCGTATGACATTAAATTGGTTATATGTTCCTTTTTATAATTTATTCTTAATAATCGAATTTGTTCTAACAGGGTTAAATGTAGTCGTTCAATTAGTCCGTTTGATTCAGGGTGGTTTTCCGTTATGAAATGAATTTTTATTTTGTGTAGTTCTAAAGTGTTTTGAATTGTCTCATTTTTAAATTCGCTACCATTGTCTAGAGTTATTGATTCGGGTGTTCCGTAAAATGTGAAATATTGTAAAAATCCTTGGGTAACGTCAATGCTATTTTTGGATGTGATTGGTATTGCTTGGCCTATTTTTGTGAATGCGTCTACAATTGTCAGATAGTTTTGAGCTTCTACTACTAGAGTATCGGCATGTAGTTTTTGAAATGGTTTGTCGGGTGTTTTGGTTAACATTAAGGGTATCTTTGGGGGTTTCCTATCGTATTTCGCTCTGTCACATAGTTCGCATTGGTTAATAAAATCTGTGGTCAATTCCTTCATGTCTTTAAAATAATAACGTCTTACAAGTTGCTTTATAGTTTCGTTAATTCCACGATGGTTGGTTTTTCCTTCGTGTTGATTCCTAATTACATCGTTTATTTCGTCAGGGTCGTCTAGTGTTATTAGTTTTCTAGTACATCTGATGAGTTCAGGTCCAGAGTTATTGAATAATTTAATGTATAATTCTGAAAATCTTTGGTATAAATGTTCGGTATTGAAATAAAAATAAAATCGTTTTTTCTCGGGGGTGTATTCTTTTAGAATTTTAATTATTTGTTCCTCATTGTCATCTTTAGTTATTTGAATTTGGTATATCTTTTTGTTATCTACTTTTGTATATTTTACTGGATTGGGGTTATTTAAAACTTCGGTTATTATAAATTGGTTAGGTTTCATATCGATTGCTTTGTTTAAAATTTTAATCGCGTTTTTTGGTTCTTCGTTTTGTGTCGAATGTATCGTGTCGATCTCGTCTGGATCTTCCCTTATTTCTGCTTCGTCTACGTTTCCTATAATGGATTCCGTTTCTAATGCATTGAGTTGGATTCTGCTTAAGGCGTCTGCGTTGTTGTTATAAATTCCCTTTTTATATATAATTTCGTAATCGTACTCTTCGAGTCTGATTCTCCATCTTTGTAATTTTGAATTCGGTTCTTTCAGTTTGCATGACCATACTAGTGGTCTATGATCGGTGTATATGTAAAATTTTCTTCCGTATAAGTAAGGTCTAAAATATTTTGTTGCCCAAATTATGGCTAATAATTCTTTTTCTATGGTACTATATTTTTGTTCGGTTTCATTCAGGGTTCTGGATGCGTAGCTGATGGGTTTATCGCTACCTACTTTTCCTTGGCTCAATACTGCGCCTAATGCTACATTCGATGCGTCTGTCGTCAGTATAAATGGTTTTGTAAAGTCTGGGTATTCTAATACAGGGTGATTCGTTAATATGTTTTTAATTTTGTCTACGGCTTTAATAAATTCCGGGTGTGTTCAATTTTGTTTCCCTTTTTAAACAGTTTGTCAGGGTTTGGTTATCTGAGCGTAACCTTTAATGAATTTGCGGTAGTAACCACTAAGTCCTAGAAATCCTTTAATTTCTTTGGTTGTCTTTGGTAATGGGTAATTTAGAACTGCATTTGTTTTGTCTGGATTTGGCATTACTCCTTGGGGTGTTATTACATGTCCTAAAAATGATACTTCTTTTGTAAAATTCACTTTTGTCTAATTGTACTTTAAAATGTGCTTGTCTAAGTCTTTCGAATACTTCTTTCAATCTCTCTATGTGTTCTACCAATGATGTAGAATAAACTATGATGTCGTCAAGGTATACAAGGCATTTTTCATTGTGTATTCCTCGTAGTATATTGTCCATGACTCTCTGGAAAGTAGCGGGTGCGTTCTTTAATCCAAATGGCATTCGTTTGTACTCGTAATGTCCTCTCGGTGTGCTGAAGGCTGTTTTTGATATATCTTTTTCTTCCATCTCTACCTGATGGTATCCTGATGCTAGGTCTAATGTTGTAAAATATTGGCATTTGCCTAATTTGTCTAAAATTTCGGTAATATTTGGTAGTGGATATTTGTCATCTACCGTTTTTTCATTTAACTTTCTATAGTCTATTACCATTCTGTACTTTCTCTTTCCGGTTGCGTCTAATTTCTTAGGTACTATTAACACGGGGCTGCTCCATGGTGAGTTGGAGTGCTGGATTATGTCTTGGTCTAATAAGTCTGCTACTTGTCTGTCAGCTTCTTCTTGGCTTGCATGAGGTAGTCTATATGCTTTTGTAAAGATTGGTTTATTGTCTGTTAACTCGATATTATGTTTTACTGTGTTGGTGAATGTTAATGGTATTCCTTCACAATGGAATATGTCTCGGTATTCAAAACATAAGTTTTTAATTGCTCTTTCTTCTTCTTGATTGATGTCGGTATTGAAGCGGATGTTAGTTAAATTTTCTCTTAACATTTCCTCATGTTCTATTGGGTTGTAATCGTTTTCTAAAATTTTGTCTATTTCCATTTCGTTAAAATTTAGTTCTACGTTAATTGGGTCGGTCAATAATAATTCTACGGGATAGTCGTTTGAATTTAATATTGTTGTGGTTGCAAAATTATCTTTTATTTGAACTAAGGCAGTTGGGGTTTCTACTCCTTGTTGAAATGTCATATGATTTATTATTCCTAAATTTTTGTTAGATTTTACTGGGATTTTTATTTTTCTTTCCGTTCGGGGTTCTATAGTGTATTTTTGTTCAATTTGTGTGTTTTGAAATTTAATTGGGATTTTTCCGTATTTTGTCCTTAATAAGCGATTTTTAATGTCAATGTTGGCTCCTAATTTTCTTAGAAGGTCCATTCCGATTAATCCGTCATATTTGTCGTTAAATTCGAATACACAAAATTTCTGTTTCATTTTAACATTAAATGTTCATTCCGTGACCGTATGTTCAACAGTACAGTTCTAAGTTAATTCGTTGATAATAAAATACGACCTCGGAAATAACAAATTAACAAGTGATAAAACCAAAACAGGTATTGTTTTCTAAACATTCCTCTTCCTTTTATTACAGCTACATTAAATAAACCTAACCCAAACCACTTACCAAAACTACCTGAAATGTATCCTTTACCAACAATAACAGCCTCAACCATAAATCATTCAACCAGCCAAACAAAAAACCCACTCGCCCATCAGACAATAAAAGAAGGGACATATTCGAATGCAGTAAAAGCAATGCACCAAATGAACAAACATCTGCAAGCAGTTTCCCGTCAAAAGAAAATGCGATTATATTAAATTCATTGCCAAACACGAAGTTAGAAGATTATCTAAATGCAATCACGGAAATAATAGATCCTAAAAATATAACCTTTGCATCAAGAATAGCAAACAACCGGATCTGTATTTATTTATCTACAAAAGAAGATGCTGACCAGTTTGTAAACAACCATCCTAATATAACAGTAAATAACACAGAAGTGGAAATACGTAAATTACTAACGCCGACCATAAGGGTGGTTATTTCAAATGTTAGCCCATCCATACCACACAATGTAATAGAAGACGCACTTATTAAGCTAAATATAACTTTAACAGGCAAGATGTCATTTATAAAAGCTGCATTATCAGAAATAAAATTTAAACACATACTTAGCTTTCGTAGACAAATCTATGTTAAACAAACTGCAAATTTAAACATCCCAGAATCAATAATAGTATTATTTGAAGAAACCCTTACAGACTATTTTTATCTACAGAAACATACTGCTATACATGTAAACAAACGGGCCATTCAACCTCAAGCTGCGAGGAACATAATATACAGAGTGAAACAAAACAACCTGAACAAATAACAAACCTAAATGAAACAATAAGAAATAAAAGACCAAATCAGTCACCTGAAAGTACACCTACAGAAGAACTAAATGAAACTTACATTGAACATCAAATAAGAGAAGCAACTCAAAAGAAAAACAAGAAACCAACCAAGAATCAACCCTGTCAAATTTATCACAAACCAAACGGACAAACAAAAACAAAAAGGATCCTACAATTAAAAGAAGAACTTGGAACAAACTGAATCCCCAAAACACAATACAATAAAGGAAATCATAGAAAGTGATCCAGCCAAATACATTATCTCATTCGACGAATTTCAGGACTTTCTAGAAAACACGATCGGAACAAAAAATACTAGAATTAAGTAAAACTATACCAAAGATACAAACCAACTCATACAAATGATGCATGAAATCCAAAACAATACTGATGACAAAAAATAAAAACAACAATAACAAGAATAACTAAAAAAATGGAGGAACAACAAATTGAGTCAGAAATGTCTGATTCCTCAGTCGATAATCAATAACATGAACATCATTCAATGGAATTGTAATGGACTTCAATCCCATAAAGCTGAATTCCAAAAACTAATTGAAGAAACACAACCTCATTACATATGCTTACAAGAAACACTTCAAAGAACATCAAAACATAAATACATACAATTTTATACAATATCGCAAGGACAGACTAAACACACATATAGCTAGCGGAGGGGTGGCAATTCTAGTAAACAACAAACAACATACAACAAGATGTACAAACTATCCTGAGAGAGACACATCCAATATTGAACCACTGCTGAACTATCTTAAAGACATAGAAATCCAACATCGTATATAAAATATATAAAAGATAAACATATATTGTACCATAGATTATAAATAATACTTCCAACCTCCGCTAATAACTGTAAAGGTGGAAGCGGATGAAAGTGAAATTAAAAAAAAAAAAAAAAAACATTAAATGTTCTCGGTAAGGGTATATTTGCTATAAATTGGTGTATTGTCGTTTGATGGGCTGTTTTAATTTTAAATGGTTCTCTTTCTACATAATCTAAATAATGTTTTTGTACGGTTCTGGGGCTAATTAATGTTTTTGATGATCCGGTGTCGATTAATAGTTTGAATTTGGCATGGGGTATTTCTATGTATGGTAATACTAAGTGATTTATGTTATTTGAGTTAATTAAGTTTGGTCGGTTATGAATGGGTCCATTTGAAAATTTGAGTTTGAGTTTTCTTCGTCGTACTCCTTGTAAGTTTCGTATTGTTCGTCACGTTCGTAAGTTTCTGCATGATTTGATTCATTGTTCGTAGGTGTCTCAATGTAATTATTCTGGTCAGTGTCAAATTTTTCTATTTCTTGATGGAATAATTCTTCCGATGTAAAATTGCGTTTCTGATGAGGGTTTGGTCGGATATGTGTTATTTTTGTATTTTGTCTGGTATTACCAGATGAGGTATCCATTGGTGTTGGTTTGTAATAATTATTAGGGTTGTTATTATTATTAGTCATTGGTGTATTTCTATTGGGGTTTGCGTTGAATGCTGGTCTTTGTTGGTTTAAGTTTTGATTAAATCTTGGTTGGAATGCGGGTTTCGTAAAAGTTGGGTTGAATGTTGGTCTTGAAAAATGTTTATATTGATTATTAAAATTTGTATTGTTAAAACTTGGGTTATTACTTCGCGGTTGATTTGTTTGTGCGTTAAAGGGTGTGAATTTTTGTTGAGGGATTGTTTGTCTTGTGGCTTGTATGGTTTTTATTGGTGAATAACTTTTATTCGCGTTGGGGTTGTATAGTCTGTTGCGGTAATACATTAAATTTTCTTCTTCTATTACTAGGCTCATAGCTTCTTCTAGATTTTGGGGTCGTTGGAATCTGATTTTATCCGATAGTCGTTCTGGTAAAGCGTTTATGTATGTGTCTAGTGCCATTTCGTCATACATTTTGTTTTAAATGTCTAACGTTTTGATCGGGTTCTTCGATTTTTAATTTTGTTAAAATTAAACTTCTCACGTCTTGGCATTTCATTCCGAATTGGTAGGGGGATTGATTATGTTCCATTCTAAGGTTTATTAGGTCTCGTACCAGGCATTTTATGTTACGTTGGTCTCCAAAATATGCAATTAGTAGTTGTTTAAACTGTTCCCATTCTTGTAAATCGTCCCTACTGGCGATTAAGGTTAGTGCCCTTCCGGTTAGTTTACTTATTACCAAGCGTATAAGCAATGAATTTCTTTGGTCATCTCCGGGTTTGCAGAAGGTTTTTAGGAACATTTCAGATGCTCCAATGAAATTTGAGAGATGGGCCTGCGTGCCATCAAATGTCTGTATTGTCTCCAAATAGAGTCGCATGTCTGTGTTACTCATGTTGGTTAAGGGTTGTTTTCGATTTTGGGAAATTTTAAAAAAATTTTTTTTTGTTTTGTTTTGTTTTTTTTCTGAATTAAGCTTTATTTCGCTATTTGTATTGTTATTTTCGCTTTGGATTTACTAATTTTCCATTTGGGTTGTAAAATTTCAAATTTTGTAGAAATTGGGGTTGTTTTTGCTATTTATAGCGTTAATTATGCTTGGGATGTATTAATTTTTCTTTTGGATTGAATAATTTTGAATTTTGTAAAAATTGGGGATGATTTTCCTATTTGAAACGTTAATTTCGGTCAGGATTTGTTAATTTTCAGTTTAGATTGGGTAAGTAAAAAAATTGCTAAAAATTGAGGTTAATTTCGTATTTGTAATATTAATTTTGGTTTGGATTTATTAATTTTAAGTTTAGACTGCGTCTGGTTATTTTTAGAATCGTAGTCGCTGTTATTTGTACTTAATTAAACAGTGCGGTGGTGTACTCGTGAGATTTGTATTCAATAACGTTGATTTAATTACCGTAGTCTTGGATTTGCTTGTTTTTATGCAGCTTTTAATTTGTCTTGAGTTTCTGCTTCTTAAGGAATCTGGAATGGATGGATTTATTCTCGCTTAGCGTTGTTTTAGGTAAATTCTGTTAATTTGTAATTAATATTCTTTCCGTGGGTTTTACTGAGTTGCGTAATTATGACTTGAGGTTAATTACTTCTGCACTTTATTGTTGAAATTGAATACTAAAGGATGTAATCTTTGTTACTTTGTAATAATTGCGTACATATGACTATACTTGTTGAGATTATTAACACTTACAGGTGTTAATAGAAATTAGATACTTCGTTTCTGTAATTGCTAACTGCTTGCATAAAGTGTTACGTCTATTTATTTTTAAATATCTCGGTGTTCACGACTTGTAATTGAACTCTCTGTTATGTGCGTTTTCAGGTTACAATTATGAGCGTATGATAACGTTTAGCGTTATTCTGTATTCGTATTGGAATAATGCACTTTATAAATGCTGATTAATTAATTGAAAGACGTTTAGATTTGATACCGTGTTTGTACTGCAATTTATTTATAGCTCTTTGTGGTGTGATTTTCATGCGCTTTTATGATTGATTAATAATGCAAATTGCGTTGCTTTATACTATGCAAGTTCTGAAAGCGATTTTCTCTGAGTTTTAAATGTGTAATAAAGGATGCTTCTTGCTTTCTTCGGATGGCGTTTTAGATTACAGTGGTTTTAGGTTACCGTAGTTTTAGTTAATGCAGAATGTTCTTGCTGTGGTTCATACAGTTTTATAGAGGTCAATGTTTTAAATAATCGTTTTGTGATTGCTTAAAAGGATTAGCTTTAGCTTTGAAATTAATTTTGCGTTCTGCGTTTTTATTTTACCGGATTGAAAACGTGCTTTTGAATCGCGCTGGTTAATGTTTCTTATTTTGGTGTTAGTGAATGTGCGCCCGTTACTTTTTTGGATTATTTTCGTTCTAATAATTGTGGTAAGAATCTCTTAATATCAATTCTCATTTACTTTTTAAAAGAAAATCTTTTTTAAATTCAAGTCTCATTTGCTTTTTAAAGAAAAAAAATATCTCTTTAACATTCGTCTCATAAAATGTTATAGTCTCGTTTTTTTTTGGAAATAATTCACTTTGTAATTATTTTCAAAACAATATTCATAAAAATAAAATTCATAAAACAATAATAATAAATGGTAATCAATAATTATAATACTAGCATATATCAATTGTAGTTTCTGGTTAAAAAAAAGGTATGGAAATGAACTTACATTAATTTCATCTGTTTCTTTGGTGGGTTCGATCGATGCTGTATCTTGTCCACCTTGGTTTGTTTGTTGGATTTAGACTATGCTTGTTCTTTCTCCAACTTGGTTTGGGTTCTGCCAAAATTTCGAATTAAAATTCTTGGTCACCAATCTTCCGATTTTTGGATTCTCAGTGCCCTTTTGACATCCGTTACGTCTGCGCCAGTTAAAGTTCGGGCCTTGGAGCTGTGTTTTTTAAAAAAAAACGTCGACACTTTAACAAATTTAATTTAATATAATTTGTACATAATAACTTTATAAAAAATTAATTGTACTGGTGAGTAGCTTAGGTAGACAACAATGCAAAAGCTGTAAACTCAAGACTGACTGCCGGGCATTGAGCTCCCGGGCTTTTTATACTAACCTGCCCCTCACACGGCTTGTGGGAACTTGCAGATCTCATGTCTGCTTTACACTTTGTTACAATGTATCAATCTTAATTCTAAGTAATTGCGGTCTGTTGGCCGCCTGTGACCTGCCACCTGCAGTATCACTGCCCTCACGGATGCAAAGTTGCATGTCCGTTCTCATGAACTGTCGATAACCTCTCTGGGTTATCCTTGTGTTACAATGTTGCATTGAACTTATACTTTTACTTAACAATTTCTAATAATTCCTATTAGATTCAATATATCAATATATATAGGTAATTGGGGGATACATAACTCGCGGCAAATTTACAGAAATTGTATGGAAGTGGACGTTCATTAGTATGTGATAGCAAATAGTCTTTTGGAGTACATTTAGTGAGAAACGGGCGGTTGTTAAAATGCGTTCGTATATGTTTTTGAATCAATTTATTGTGATGCAGAATAATTATGCAAATTCATACAAATGGACGTTTAATAGTATTATGCGGCTGCATATGGGTTCACAAATGACTTTTTTATGATGCGGCATAATCACACAAATTGATATTCATTGGTATACGTTTGCATATGTGTTTTTGAATAGCTTCTGCCTGATGTGTTATAAGCAAACACATTGCAAGAAAATACACCTTTCTTAGTATGCAACTGTTTAAGATTTATAAATAATTTTTTGTGATGCGGTATAACCACACAAATTACGTGCAAATGGACGTTCGTATGTCTTTTTAAATAACCCTTTCGTGCTGCGGAATAATCATACAAATTGCATGGAAATGGACGACCGTTAATATTCGTTTGTATAATTGTTTTTAAATTATGTCTCGCGATGCAGAATAATCACACAAATTGCAAGCAAAGAACGTTTGTTAGTATGCGACCGCATGTGGGATCGTAAATTACCTTTTTGTGATGCGGCATAATCACAGAAATTACATGCAAATGGACGTTTGTTGGTATGCGTTCGTGTATGTGTTCTTAAATAATTTCTTCCTGATGTGGTATAAGAACAGGTAGCCATAAGATCATATAGAACAATGCCATTGCAAACTCAAATTGCTTGGAGAAATACGGAATTCGCAATATTGAATTAGCATTTAATAACCCTCTGTGAGTTGCATTGGTATCATTTTACGCAAACATATTAGTAAATTACTTACTGCAGTAAAATATCTATAAAAATTAGAAATTTCGACAACGTTCAAACTAAAAAACAAATTAAAATAATACCAAAGTGAGGTTAACATTAATGATAGATAAGTATGTCGTATGAACTAGCTTTACATTGTATATTAATTATGTTTACGTATTTACTTATTTAAAGGTTTTGTAGATATTATTTCTATAGAGTAACTATAGTTATTGTTCAATATCTACATATCAACAATTAAATGTATACAAAATTTTCTAGACATATTGGCAACATCGCATGAAAAGCTCAATAGCATCTGATGTGTCCTCTAAAAGTAGCCCCACATACTCTCTTCTAGAAATCGCTTCTTTTGGTATACGTATTTTGATTGGTTGCTGAATACACGTGACTCTCGAATAAATCAGGATAGAAAGAAGCGAAGAAGTTGGTATAACCGATAATTAAAATATTAAGAAGATACCTAACCACAGCACCATAAATCGTGCCATTAATACTGCCGGTTCGTAGATGTCTCAGTGATCGTCCACCTTTAAGTGGGCAATTGAACTAAATATTGACAAACCAAGATAAAATATGCTTTTGTCATCTACAGTCCGGAGGTCGTAGTTACGGAAGCACATTCAGCTTTTATTAAAATAAAGTTCTCGCTGTTTTGGTTTGCAGCTTTGATTGTGATTTGATATCATTTGATATTTGTAGAAGGTGGACTAGTAATTAAGGGCGCGATCGCATCCCTCTATTTTCATAACACGAACTAATTTTAAAATAGCCGCCTTTGTGGTATGACTTTCGCATGATAGAGGGAATTACTTTATTTTAACTTTAGTAGTTTAGTGGTTCGTTTCCAAGTTAGGCAAGTAACGGTTGCTAGGATACGGTACGATGCTGGTTTTTCTCCATTTCTGTAACTATTCATCGTAAATGACCTTCAGCAATTTCGAAGTTGTTGAACAGCAAGCAAAGCGTTAGATATAGTTGAAATCAAATAAAGTCAAGCATGACTCATCGTTGCGCATATGAATAAAACACAGCCACAATATTGTTATGCTACTCTATTACCTGGCGCTTCCCCATCTAAAAAGAATAGCTAGAAAAATATTCGTCGACTGTATAATTCAATGCAACCACTCTGAACTTATGTGTATAAAGTATTTCTGTTTGTAATTAATTGTCAAACATTTTTAAGGTTAGGTTAGAATTTGTGCTTTGTTTTTAACTTGCGATTTTCTACTTTTCTTTTAAAGATAATTCTGATATACAACAAACAGTTTTTTTTAAACTAAGAACCTTCTACACATTGATTAGTGTTTGGTCAACACTTATCAAAATGAACACGCTTTGTAACAAACATTTGAACTTTCAAGCTCAGTTGTTGATGATGAATGTTCTAACATTTTTTGAAAGAGAACGTGATAATCATAGAACCTTGGCTCCATTTGAGTCCGTATTGCAGGTATAATCAAATTTTCAAGTGATATGTTGTGTTTTAGCTGTTGCTTATTGTTAGCGAACATCTGAGGCTTGTGGGATAGGACTGAGTTCTCTTCGTTCCATTAAAAAAAGAGAGTGTTAGAAGCCCGAAAAGAAAATAAAGTTCCTGAGTCATCGAGCAAGCACCGAAAATTCAACAAGTCTAAATCGTCTGATGTAGATGGTTTTGTAATAGATGCGGTTAAACGAAAAATTTACGAAATGTATTCCAAATGTAATATAGTTTTCATAACAATTTTATTTAGTGTTTTTTAGTATTATGCTTTCAGGGCTCCATGTAACTGTTAAATCTTTACGACAAGAAATTGTAACCGCTTAAATTTTTAACTTCAGTCAGTCTAGTCTGACAAGACTTCTATCACCAATTGGTTTTTCTTTTAAATTAGACGATGGTAGAAGGGCTGTGCTTGAACAGGAACATATTGCTGCTGCACGAGTGAAGTTTTTAAGAGCATATGAAATGTACAAACAATTGTAACTTTATGATCCTGTTTTCTTGGATGAGACGTGAATTTTTAGTCGAGGTTCTGTTAAGAAGAGTTGGCATAATGGTTCCAAGCTCAGTGTAAAGAGAAAACCTCCTGGAGAAGAAAAACGGTTAGTTTTTTAAAGTTAAAATTACATTTAATAGAAATATTTTTTATTACAGGTTCATAGTCGTACATGCAGGCAACAAAACTGGATTCAGCCCCAATGCAGCACTTTTGCATTCTACAAAATCTCCAAGTGCTGACTATCATGGAGACATGAATGCAGCATTATTTACAAAATGGTTTGAAGAACGTTTAATTCCTAATTTAAGCAAACCCAGTGTCATTATTCTAGACAATGCTAAATATCATTGATTACTTGATTAAACACAATGTTAGTTGCGGCAGTCACACGTTAAAAAGGGAACTATTATCATTAATTAAAACACATTCACAACCAAAAATTTATGAAATAGATACCCTAGCAGAAATGTACGGACACAAAGTTTTGTGGCTACCTCCGTATCACTGCGAGTTTAATCCTATAGAGTTGGTATGGGCGAACTGTAAAAAATATTACAATAAAAATGTTGGACGGCTTAACCAACTTTATAATGACACAAATGTCAACTTGATATGGCAAGAATCTTTGCAAAGAATAGATGGGTCATATTGGCAAAAATGTATCACACATGCAGAAAAATGTATGATGGAATGGTGGGCTATAGTACAGCAGTTTGATGTTGTCGAACCTTTAATTATCAAAGTGGGTGATACAAATAGTGATAGCAGTGGCTGTGATACTGATCAGAATAACCAGTATTACCTACACGGTAATTTTAGTTGGTTTTGTTAGCACGAGACTAACACAAACACAATACACAAGTGTATGGTAACGGTCACCAAATTGCATTATTTATTGTGCAATATTTATGTTAACAAATTATTAATGTTTAGCGATTGATGTTTAACCATTCATGACCTGCTAGAGTTTTTATACAAGAAATTTAGATTTAAGTTTCATTGTCATTATTATTTGTGCAATAAATTTATATCGACTCGTTTACAGAAAACTTGTTTGCTTTCAAAAGTTAAAAAAGGATACAATCATTACATCAATACCACCAACGTGACACTTTAAATCGGCCAAGTGTGTTGGCTACCACAAGGAAAGGTCCAGGGTGGGGTTGGTGTGGTAGTACGGAAGGAACTTAAATGTCAGGTTATTTTGTTTGGTTTGCAATTGACTCGTATACTTGAATATATTTTGGATAATGTTTAAATTAAATCGCAAAACTTTTACTGTAGGCACAGAATACAGATCCCCAAACTCTAATCCGCTTAGTTGTGTTGACGAACTAGATAATATATTATCTTATTTAGCACCAATGATGGATAATATAATATGTTTAGGTGATGTCAATGTGAATCTTTTCAATTTAAGTAATATTATCACACACTGCATTGATTCTTATGGATTCATCCAAGTAATAAACGAACCTATGCGCATAGTAAATAACAGCAGTACTCTTTATTGATTCCATATATTTATCAAGTGATGAATTATTTGTTCGTGCAGGTACTATTGATGCTGATATTGTTTCGGATCACAGAAAATTAGAGATTGTGTTAAGGATAAGATAAAAGTCATAATTAACAATACCTCTTCCATTAGTTAGTTCTTCAAGAAATTTCTGTTTAATACTTGACGATGATCTACGCTTTAAGTCACATGTTGCAAGGTTAATAAAAAGGTCGTATATAGCACTTAAACAACTATATGCTTGTCGGTCTATACTAACCTTACAATTGAAAAAGCTGTTGTCGGAAGCTAGTTTTGTCATTATTTAACTATTGTGATTTTATATATGGTCCAAACCTTGATAGCACTTCTATGACACAAATACAAAGGATTCAAAATACTTGTTGTCGTTTAGTTTTTGGACTAAAAAAATTTAATCATGTATCGCATAAGATAAAAGAGTTGCACTGGTTAAATATGGATAACTGCAGGAAACATCATTTGTTATGTTTTGTTCATAAAATAATTATAATTGACTTCAGAGGATATTGCTAAAATATTAATGACACGCTCCAAAGTGCATTGCATCAATATTAGACACACTAAAACTTTAACAATTCCCAAGAAACTGACTGCTATGTTTCAGAGAAGATTCATCTATAATGCTGTTTCTACTTATAATGCAATTCCAGATGGATATAAAAATCTTTTTTACTTTTACTGCATTCAAGGTTCAAATCAGGGCGCATATTTTGGATAAGTAGTAACATAGCCTAATTGTATATTTTTCAATTATTGTGTAATTATTCATTTGCTTCACTCATTTTCCTTGTAGAGATATGTAGTGGTTTATGCAGGTTACGTGTAAGATAGTCTATGACTAAACTTTCCCTGTACGGACCTACAAACATGCCTTATATACTAATATTTAATATAATATTAACAACAATAAAGTCAATTTCAATTCGAAAGCTGTTCGTATATAATATTACTAAACGTTTATCTACTGACCTTAAAATGTGTGGTTTAAAAAATATTATTTACAAATGCCTGTTATTCACTTCTTTTCACCAATAGTTTTATATCATTTACATTGCTACGTATTGTGTAAAACAGTGTTCCTTTTAAGTTTTTGGTTGGTAATGACTTACTGTTCAAAAATACCTATATACACCTTGTAAATGTTACAACAATTGAACCTATTTTTAATTTCTTAGTTATTCATTAAAAATAAAACATTTGTAATAATTTTGTTTTAATAAAGCACACTTTACAGGTAACAACTCAAAGTTTTTTTGTATTGGAAATACATTTTTCGATATTAGCATTTGATGAAAAATATTAAACCGAAGACCTCAAATATTCTATTAGTTTGAAATATTTATTGAAATAAACGTTTAGTCGTTTTTGACAGAGTCGATTTAATGTAACAAAATAGCTATTTTTTGACAGAATAAACCAAAAAGGAATTCTTTTATGGTTTATTTCTAATGCCTAAATTTAGGTCTAGTTTCGTAAATTGTTTAATCCTAAATAAACTTTTCCATTTTTATTTTTAATTTAGCCTAAAATATATTTCATAATTAGTGGGAGTTTTATTGTTTATTATAATCTTTTTTTGCTGGCAGCACAATTTGAAAAAATTTCATTATCACATCTATTTGACGTTACATTTGGACTTTGTACGACCAAAAAAGACGGAAGTCTGCTACGTGGGGGTAAAGAATGGGTACACTAATAAGTTGCCTATATATTTAAAGCTGATTTTGACACTTTTCAAATTGAAAATATAATTACCATTGCAGACCCCTGGTGAAGATACACAAGACAACGAACGTCTCCAAAGTGAAGTGTAAAATGATGTAGCAAAAATTATCGTTTTTTGAGAACGTCCTCCCCCAGATCGTTCAAATTTGAAAATCATTTTGCCGAGTACCAAACTCGCAACCTAATTTGTAACAAAATGTATCCTATTTCCCTGCAATGGTTCCACTAAGATATTTTAATAAACATTACTCTTGCTAACATGATGCAATATTTTGCTTATATTGAATATTGTAGAGTATCTAGTTACGTTTTGGGATACGGCACACTACCCTTTTTTTTTTAAAACTATTATAGCATAGTATAAGCTTCACAAAGTAACACTGCTGTAATAATTTACTTTCGCTTGTAAACATAAACATGAAAGTTTACAAACAACCATGGATGTTGAGGTTATGTCATTTTTGGCTTCATAAATATTCGCAATTAATCCAATCATTATTGTATTACACTTATCAAATGGTAATTCACCATATATTATTAGTTTACTTCATTTCAATGCGACAAAAACAAAGTCCAAAATAATTTAATTTGAAATATTCTGGTTTTAAACCTTATTCTACACATCATTAACAGTGCCATCTTCAGAAAAAGTCGTGAACAACTTCTATTAAAATGGCGTACAATTAATGTAATAATTCAATAAAATCCATTCAGTACACTACCGCTATCATGATCAATATTTTTGAATTTTTTTTTTACAGAACGATTACATATGTATTCTGCTATCCAACGAATGCTTTTTTTTATATACAAATTGATTCTGTTAGATGTAGTAACTAAAATAAAGTAAGTGAATTTTTACCATTACTTTTAACAGCTATTTCTTGCTTATTACTCCACTTTAGAAAAAAAACAAACCTTCGTTAGAAAGTACAAAGTTTTGTGAGTCTAATGGTGAAGTTACATTATGCATATTTTCAATCCAACAAAAGTTATTTACCAAACAGAATAACCTGTTTTTTGATGGATTTTAGGCAACCAACCATACATCCGATCGCGCCCTTAAAGTACTAAACGCAAATTTTAAAACATTATTATAGTTCTTGCAATTTCTAAACGGATTTTCATCAATATTTGTGATGTCATATATTGGCGCCGTTGCCACTATCAAAATAGCAATTCTTCGTAACTACAATGACGCTATCAGTACAATATAGATTTTGTATTTATTTAGTAATTGATGACGGAATGTGGTTTGTTACTTTTTAAAAGGTAACTTGTAAAATGATTTTTTACTGACAAAATTGCAGTCTAAGCTGTTTAGCTTAATAATAAATGTTATTATGTGGGAATTTGTACTAGTGAGCATATTTTAAATATAATTGAATGTTTTTATTGTGTTATATATTCTTAATTAAATAGCCATACACATGTTATACCGGGCACGGAATAATAACCACCAAGCAAGATTTATTCACCCAAACAAAAATAACGCTAGTCTGTTCTGAAAGGAACAATTTTAAATGCAAGCAAGAATAACACAAAATGAGAGACAAAAACTACGCATAAGTTAATGACAAGAAATAAGAACGCCAACGAAAATCTAACATAACCAATACAAGTAATATTAGTTTTCAACAAATGTCTCAAATGAAGACGGCAACATTGCAAAATTTGCAAACCGAGAAGGAAATTTTTCTCTAAAGTTAGAATAAGACAAAAATATCATTTGTAGTTAATATGGCGTGACGTCATTTGTGACGAAAGTCGGTTGAGAAATTGCGAGAACTATAATTGTAAATTTTGTATAGTTTATCAGTGTTGGTGTATCAAAGTGTTTTAGTGTTGATATAAGTTCAAAAAGGCATTATAATTGGTTCAAGAATAAAACCCAGCATTAATTATTAAGGAATGTATGTTTGCAGACACACCATTCAAACAATTCATATTACCTGGATACTAATTGCAAAATTATATCTATGTAATTTTAAGGTTTGTTGATGGAGGTCCGGTAACCACATAATAAAGGAATTATACAAATACTATTTTTAGGTTAAATCCAACTACCAATATTACGGATAGTGTTTTACATTTGAGCACCATGAGTTCAATTTCCTACCAGTGGCATCGCGTGGCTTTTTTCAAGGAATGCGATTTTCAAAACGTAAAAGCGTTGAATTTAAAGTAATTTCATATAGATCGATTAAACAAATCCGGTCATCCAATAAAGGGATAAAGTTAATAATAGTTTACTTACCACACAAAATAAAAAATTATACACACAAGCAACTTGACAATTATTTTTAAAAGTTAACTGAATTCGTCTGGTTTTTTCACTGAAAACTTCAATAACATCTTCCTCAAAGAGCGGAGAGAACCCTAAACTTTCTATGTTTATTAACGCCAGAGCTGAAAGTCTATCTTAGTGTTGGGTATTTGTCAGATAATTTTTTATTCGTTTTAAACTAAAGAAAGATTTTTTAACAGAAGAACTTGTAGCTGGGAAAGTTAAAAACAACTCGACAAGTGTGGCCGCTTCTAGAATAATTGAGCACAATTTTAACGAATGTATATTCATTTAACTTTATTACGCTATTTTTTCTCATATTGGCATTTTGTATACGACGATTAGTTCGCTTCGTAAACGCAAAGAGTAAAAAAATTCTCCGTATTTTTTTGTAACGACAGAAAGGCTTTCTCTGAAAACTGATTACTGAAGGTGTCACGCCGACTCTGGTCAAAGACACATAAAAATTTTAATTCCGAAGTTTTCTTAAATCGCTGCTCTACATTTAAAATAATTACGTCAAGAATTTCATAAAACAATCGTCTATAAGATGCTTTTTTGTCCTCTCCAGAAATCACGTCCAAGCGTAACCGCTTAGAAGTCTGTGATATATTATCAGCTGTAAATTCTGTCATCCGATTCCAAAAAGTTTGAAAATTATTTCTTAGATTCTAGTCGTACTTTTTAAAGTTTTGAATTTTTTTGATACAGTACTCAACGTCTACGATCTTTTTTTGTAAAGTTTGGAATAATATATACGAGTAGGGAAAAATTGTAGAAAAAAATCAGTAAAATGAAGTTTAAGTCGAATTCGTTTAAGGTACTGAAAGCCCAAGTGCAAACATAACAGATTTATGATCCCATTCAGAAATTTCGTTTTAAATTATAAATTCAAACAAGAACTTTAAGCCTGCTTTATGGTCGAAGACAGTCTGAACTAAACGACTATGATAATTTTGTCGCGTTTGTGATACAGACGATAGACTTTTCTTTACAATTAAGTCTAGCGCATGAGTTCGTTTACTTGATTTGGCAAAAAGGTTGAAAATCCTACGAGATTTGTAAAGAATATTCTTACATATCTTATAAAGCTAGCAGACCGAGACAAAGCTAAATTTAGCTTATAGGCATAGAAATGAAAAAAATTGCAGATTTACAATGTTCTCGTAGTCTTACTTGTAATCCAGCATTTTGTCCAGCCACAACCGCCGCGCCATCATATGTTTGTGCAATTAATTTTTTGTCACAACCGAACTCACTTAAAATTTTTAACACATGCTCTAGAAAACTATTTGCTGTCCTATCCGCACTGACGTCAGTGAAAGGCAAAAATCTCTCTTCAACTCTTCCATCTGGAGTTACATAGCGTAGTGTCGTTGCTGGCTGCGACTTCATGCTTATGTCGGAAGATTCATCCAAAATTAGTGCAACAAAATTAGCACTTAAAATTTCCTTTTTTTATTGTTCGCAACATAACAACTACAACTAAAGAAATCAATTTGTTTTGAATAGATGAAGAAATGTCACGAAACACATGTCGCTATGTTTTGCAATTTCATACCAAATTTTATAAAATTTCCTCTATTGGATGCCGAATCACTTTCGTTGTGACCTCTAAATGCCAGACCTAATTTTTCTAAAAGACAAGTAACTCTAATTAAATTGCTAATTATTTCCCTATTTTGCCTAACTAGTTCATTGTGTTTTGCCACTTCGAGCTTGTATTAATTACTCAATGAAAACTCTATCCTCTGATTTTTTCCAAATAAATGCAGCTCTTTTTGATTAGCTATATGCATTGCAGAGTCTCTGTGTCTCTTCCCGGATAAGTTATATAAGGTTAGATAAGTTAGTATAGATGTGCCACTCATGTTTATAAATTGTTGGCATCTTTGCCTGCCATCTGGGCGGATAGTGTTAATACTAACTATAAAATTATAGAAATGGTTTGCATCTACACTATACTTAAAAGGTAAAAACCCTGCGATGGTTCATATCTAAGATAGCGCTTAAAATAGTTTTTAAAACTTACTGATACAAAAATTTATATTTCCATATTTCATTAAAACAAAAACTACATACATATTTTATGTATGTATGTAGGTTTTAATAAAACTGAAAATATAAACTTGTGCACCAACTAGGTATTCTAAGAAATGAAACAAATATAATCTTTCCCAAAAATATATAATTAGTTTATACATACATGTATAGGAAAAAAACTGATTTAAAATATGACAAATGCAAAGAATACAGGTAATTGATATACAAATTTAAAAAACTAAATCTGTCTTATGCATTGCAAGGTAATAAAACTTATATCTAATGCTTGTTGAAACAATCATAGAAGATTCAAGTATTACAAACAATATTCTTAAAGATTACATCCAGTAGGGAAAGTACATCCTTCAGATCAACTATATGAACTATTAAAACAAAATGCAGTAAATTTTGTGTTTTAGATTGATACACCTAGAATTTTTAATTTTTTTCCAAAACATTTGCATCATTCTATAAATTTAAAGATATTTAAGACCTTAAAACTATGTTTAATAAAATGAAGAACGAAGTGTAGAATTTCATGATTTAGTAATCTTGATACCTATCCTATATCTACCTATTACTCAACATTATACGCTGCATTTCATAAGTTAGGGATATTATTAAAAAAACTGCATATCCAGACGAAACTTCATGGAAGTTTATTCTTCCTAGATCCCCCACTGGGGTGGGATTTGGGAATCCGCGATAAAAAGTGCAAAATATCACATGTAAAGAATAATGGGTTACTATAAAATTTCTTTCGAAGAATTCGTTACTATGTCAAATCGAGGCCACAATGAATTTAAGACCATTAAGTCTTTATCCAATGATGCGTCTGATTTAGGATGTCTAACGTCAGGCCATTTCCTTGTTGGTTCTCCGTTAACCGCATACCCTGAAAGTGATGTTTCTCATTTGTCAGAAAATAGGTTTTCTATCTATCAACGAATGTCACAGATTTGGCAGATCTTTTGGAAACGCTGGTTGGTAGAATATCTTAACCATCTCCAAAATAAACTAAAAGGGCTTCAACAAAAAGACAATTTAAAAGAAAAGGATTTGGTGTTGCTAAAAGAAGGCAATGTTCCTTCTCTACAATGGCGTCTTGCCAGAGTTTTGGAGACTATTCCAGCAAAAGACGGAAAGGTTCGTGTTGTCAAAATTCGAACTGCCCATAGCATATTTATCAGGCCAATTACTAAATTGTGCCGTCTGCCAAATCAAGACTGCGACCTTTCAGCATACTAAACACAAAACATGTATGTAATTTCATTCTCTCGCCCATACTCCTCCCTTCCTCTTTTTCTTTTGATCACGTTTTTTCTTTTCTTTGAAGCAATCGTTTCAACGCGAGGGAGTATGTTGGGGTTTCTCACACATTCTCACCTTTTAAAAATAACATGTTAAGCTCCTTTCCACTTCATAAAAAGTTCTAGATGCAACTGAACTTGTGCATTCCAAAATTTACCGTAATTAAAAATCAAGTACACCGTTGCTGTCATAATTTATTGTTAATTTCTTATGTCAAGTTTTTATTCTTTTCAATGAATGTAATATTTTGCTTTTCAAATAAAAGTGTGTTCCACCAAGTTTAAAGTATTTTACAAGAGTTGAATTCTAATCTCTAAAGATCCTTTGAAATCTGAACTTTTCTGTATCACAATATAATACAGTCTACTACGCTTCAAGGGGAAGAGATGAAGTTCTTGGCTATCCGCTACAACTCAACTAAGAGTCAATTCCCACTAGTTGATATGTTTAAATTTTTTTCATGTTACTATTTTAATTCCGAGCTTATAATAATGAATAGATATTTACCAGTTCACCTGTTAACGTTGAGCACGTAATAACACAAACAATAATTTGAACTCGTTTAATTTAGATTACATTAATTTGATTTATTTAATTTGAATTTTTGATTTTTGTTATTGTATATATGCTATAGTGTGGTATAGTATTGCAAACAATTAATTTTGGTATTTAGTAACCACTACTTAAGTTTTATACCGTTGCTATATAATTTGATTCGTTTTCAACTAGTATTCTTATTACATTATAGTGGATTTATCCACTATCATCATCGATGATTTAGGTGCTGACACTGTTGCACTTAATTCCTTTGATTGTGTTGAAGATCTTCAGGCTTTTGTTAGTAATAGAGTTGGGAACTTGAAAATTTTTAATGTTTACTATTTGAATATAAAAAGTATATTGAAAAATGTAAACTCCCTTTTAATCTATCTTAGTGAATGTAAGAAATGCAATGTTATCATTTTATCGGAAATTCGATAATTAATACATAAATTCTGTGAATATTCCCAACTACTCGGTTTTTTGTAGTGAAGACAGGTATTATCAAAATGATGGCATAATAGTTTATGTTAGTAATAACTGCATTATTGAATCGCCATCTAAATCTACTTATTCGAAAGCGAAACTTAAAATTTGGCATTACTGATGTTTGTGACTACATCTACAAACACAATGAATTTCATATAAGACTTGAACAGAATTTTATCCAATACCACGTGTGAGATTTTAGTAGGAAATATTAATATTGACTTGTGTAGCAAGATAATACCGTTGGTGAGTACTTAGACGTATTACTAGCGATTGGTTTTTATCTTTAATTAATACTCCAACAGGAATTACATACCTCAGTAGCACCTACATCGATCATATCTTTTTAAATTAAATAAAAGTAACTTAAAACTAAATTTATATCCCAATATCATTCTTAACAGTATAACCGATCATTCCTCTATGTTATTACATATTGTACTTAAACCATCTGAATTTGAACATGCTAATAATATTTTTAGACCTCAATATTCACACAAAGTTTAATACTCAAATATAAATCGATGCCTTTCAAATATTGATTGGAATGACTATTTCAATAATATTACTAATATTAATAAGGCGGCAAATAAGTTTATTAACACTTTAAAAAGATTTGTTGAAATTAATACCGTTAGAACTATATTACCATCAGTTCCTAAAAAATCAAACCATGGATTACAAACGGTCTTCTCAAATAAATACGAATACACGGTAAATTAAAACACGCCATGTCAAAAAATCCGAACACTCAAAACATTAAACTTACAAACACTATAGAAATCTGCTAACTTCGTTAGTACGTATTACTAAAGATACTTATTACCGAAATAAGCTTAATTATGCGCGTGGTGACATTAGAAAAACATTATGTATTATTAAAGACACTACAGGTGATATATCTACCAAGCAAAATATACCAGTATTGAATACTGAAACTGATGGTCTAGTTACTGATACAAAAATGTTTGCTTCCTAGTTTAATAAGCATTTTAATTTTGTTGGAAAGAACTTAGCCAATAAATTAAAAGATGCTTGCAAGAATGCTAATTATAATAAAAATTAAGCCCATTATTAATCAACTAGAACATCAGTCATTTACGATGTCTAGTATTTTAAATTCCAATTTAGTTAAAAAACAAAGGATCAAATTCTGGTGCCTTTGAATATAATATTTAATATGTGTATTAGTTCTGGTGTTTTTCCTATTGTCTTTAAAAATTCATTTGTAATTCCACTACACAAAAATGGCAATAAAACAATTATCAACAACTATAGCTCGATTTCTTTAACTTCCGTTTTCGGTAAAATTTTCAAAAAAGGCATTAAAATCCTCCTCTCATCTGTAACATTATTTTGTAATGTTAACGAATAAACAAATCAATTAATTAATTAAAATTCAGTAACTTGCATAACTTATAGACAAAAATTCCACAATAAGTTGCTTCATATTTCAGTCAGGCTCCCTTATAATAAAATACCAGGGTTACAAATAGCTTCAGGCTAAACTATTGTAAATTCTAGCGGCTTTCATCATTTAAAGCTCTACCCTCGTAAATAAAATACAATAAACCTTTTAAAGTTGAGGTCTGTTACAGATTGACGAATCTGATAAAATTAAAATGTAATAGTACCTTTTAGCGTAAATAAAGGAAAGCAATTTTCAGTTTGAAAAGCTTAACCTTCTTAATACTTTTGTTGAAGGACAGCGGGTTATAGAAAACAAAACATTATAAATAGCAAAAACTATTTCCAATGTGATTTGTTCAAATATTACAAGTAATTTTAAGTAGTCTGGAGACATCCATTGTATTTAAAATCCATTTCTGCTCAAGTAGGTTAGCCGGTCTTTGTTAATGGCAGACTACTGTCGCCATAGGTAGGTTCCACATTTCAATAATTAAGAAATTCGTAGAAGGTACAATATAATTTAAACCCTTGGGATGATAATTGCTTCCGTGACTCTCATCTAAAAAGGGGTTGGATTTGGTTTCTGAAATCTTGTTATGTGGGAGGTTCTGTTGAGTCATTGGATAACAGAAAAAGAGGTACATAATGATTATGGTAGGAATTAGTCTATATAACTGAAGGCTTTAGCCAAAAGAGAGAGTTTTTCTAATGGGGCTGTCCGTGGTCAATAAGTAGAAGGAAATGTAGTTCGCGGGTAGCGTTCTCCGGCATCACAGATATAATATTTTACTTAGTATCACGATATTAAAAATTGGAAAGGAGTGATTACTTTTCCAATTCGCGAGGGTTATGCCCATATGTTCGCGGATTTATAATGATACAAAGTAACTATTAAAAAGCTTGTAGGCGTGTGACGCACAAGTAAGTGATATTGTCAAGATCCTGCCGGGTTCGTGTGCCAGTCAATTCTTTAAAAATTACAAACAGAAGCAACAAGCGAGATTCTCTTCCCCAATTTAAGAACTGTTCTACGTTGGAAGACAAACCCTCAAAGAATGGACAATTTGTAGTAAGTAAGTTTTATAGTTAAGTAGCATGACCAACTTTTAGTTAATTTATTTGTTAGGACGTTTTGGCCATAAATCGTAGGATTAATTTAGTGTACGATTTATAATATAAGTTTTCTTTCATATACAAGTGTTTGATAACTACTTATGTACTCAAAATTTTCATAAATTCCATAGTCACCTATTCACTTAAATTTCTAAATTAAAATCAATGAATGTAAGAGGTTCACGTTTCTTGCTCTGTGAATTAAATAGTTTTGTTTGCCGTTGATTAAGTCAATAGTTTTTCTTATTTTTTTTATAAGTAGTAAAAAAGTGAGGAATTGATTAAAAGGAACAATTGTCCTCCTTGGGATGACAAGTCTCTCAAGGTTTTGTACGAACATTTGGATATTCTCGACTTGTCTGGCGCCTTTGGCAATTGTCATTAAGCCACAATATTTTATGAAAGGTAAGTGCCAAATCTTTTGTAGTATATTATAAATTAATTTAACCTTTTTTTCAAAATTTTAACCCTCTATATGATCCACGACCTTCCGCTAGCTAGTGCCGATGACCCCTCTTTAATTTTTGTTTTACAGGCCGCCCCATTTTATAGTTTTACTGGAAAATACATACTTAGTAGCTTTTCCGCCTGTAACACATCTTTCTTTGAAAAATTTAACATTTTGACTAAGTAACAATTTGGCTTTAGAAAAAATTCATTCATGGAACGTGCTTTATATGAAGTAACCAATGTGATCTACTCAAAAATGGAAAATAGTACCAAACAAGGAGCAGTTTCCCTTGATTTGTGTAAAGCATTTGATAGTTTCTCACAGCAAATTATTGCAGAAACTACATAACCTAGGTATAAAGGGAACTGCATATCTACTTTTGGAGGACTGCCTTAAAGGTAGATGTCAACGTGTTTTTGTTAACGGTACTGTAAGTAATTCTTTGACTGTAGATTTTGTCGTTCTGCAAAGATCTGTATTAGATCCGTTTTTATTTCTTGTACACATTAACGATCTACCTTTACTCAATACTGGTAGAAAATTATTTTTATTTTCAGACGATGCAGTTATTCTTTTTGAAGGCAGTAATTGGCTTGAAATTAACAAGAAATCTGCTGTTGGCATAGAGCTTGTTAATGCATGGTTAACCAATAACTTGGTTGACTTTAAATTTACATAAAAGTAAGGTTACTACAATTCGCCCTAGCTTGGCTAGTATGCCATCTGCTTGGATCCTAGCCATTCATTAAATAGATAGTTATAAGATCTACATGTTCGTGTCCTGTTATTGAGAGAGCTAACAAAATTGAATATTTGGGTGTAATGTTAGACCAACTGTTACGGTATTCTGCGCAAACACGAAAGAAAACAGTAAGAGCAAGTAAAGAAATTGTTTACGCCGAATACCGCAACAAAACGGGAACAGCATGGTAGAATTTGGGCTAGCTCAAAACGTCGTATAGTAGCGTGGGTGAAGTAGAAAGAACACATTGGAAACCTCAGTAAACTATATTGTCAACATACAATCTCGAAAGACTATTTACAAAACAACAAAATCTAATAATTTGCGTAATCGTTTGTTACAGCGTGATGGTAAACAAAGCGTCATAACATAAAAGAATAAAATTGGTAAGCAAATATAACATCTTAGAATCTAGATACTTACGTAATGGTTCACCTTAAATGCATATAAAAGAAAATTAAACATAAACTATACGGTAATTCTAGGAAAAGAAATATACATAAATTATACATTCTGCATTTGTGAAGTGCACTCCTTTGAGAAATAGTGTAACATTAAAATTATACATTTTATTTTAAATTAATCAAGTGTCAACTACTTTTAAATTTATAAGTAAGTTGTTTACGTTATAAAGACAAAAGAAACAGTTAAAAACGGACTCTAACATAAACTTTGATTAACTAATTTTTTTAATTTATAGAATGATTACATTGTCGTTCGTGCATTGTGCATGTAAGTTTTGTAACGTGGTGGTGCCAATTTATTGGATAATTATAAATAATAACAGCAAATGAAAAGTCTATTCTTCACAGCAGCATCAAAAAATTACAAAAACAGATAACTGTACCTTGAGCTATCGGCTTCGTGTTAGTATCATCTTAGGACTGGGAAAATGCGGCTGCATTTTTCCATTGGCTGGAAGCTGGAACCACCAACTTAACTTATACTAGCACAGAAAGCATTTTTAGTAGCGCAACTTTACAACATGTATCTTCAGTAAAAGATCTTGTATTCAATCCTCCTTTCAAAGCACGGTCTCTAATATATAAGGACAGAATCATGTATGGGGGTAGGTATTTAGCTTTCAAAAATATCGCTAGTTGATACAACGCACCGTTTAGGAGATATTCATTTTTATTATGTTGGGGTATTTAACTACCCCCCTTTCATTCCCTTTCAAATCGTCTGATATTTTTGTGGAAGGTACCTATGTGCCTAAGGATTATTCTGGAATTTACCACTAGTTGATACAACGCGCCGTTTAGGAGATATT
The DNA here is from genome assembly GCA_036346225.1 of Platerodrilus igneus. NCBI lineage: Eukaryota > Metazoa > Arthropoda > Insecta > Coleoptera > Lycidae > Platerodrilus > Platerodrilus igneus. The sequence continues at coordinate 20,731 of JARFIW010001772.1, read as the reverse complement.
CATTTTTTATTGTGTTGATGTATTTAACTACCCCCCTTCATCCACCTTTCATATTGCCTTATATTTCTGTAAAAGGTACCTATGTGCCTAAGGATTATTTTGCAATTTACCGCTAGTTGATACAACGCACCGTTTAGGAAATATTTATTTTTTATTATGTTGGGGTATTTAACTACCCCCCTTTCATTCCCCTTCAAATCGCTTGGTATTTTTGTGGAAGGTACTTATGTGCCTAAGGATTATTCTGCAATTTACCGCTAATTGATACAACGCACTGTTTAAGAGATATTAATTTTTTATTGTGTTGGAGTATTTAACTACCCCCATTCATCCCTTTTCAAATCGCCTGATATTTTAGTGAAAAGTACCTATGGGCCTAAGGATTATTCTGCAATTTATCGCTAGTTGATACAACGCACCGTTTAGCAGATATTAATTGTTTATTGTGTTGGAGTATTTAACTACCCCCTTCATCCCTTTTCAAATTGCTTGATATTTTTGTGGGCAGTACCTATGGGCCTAAGGATTATTCTGCAATTTACCGCTAGTTAATACAACGCACCGTTTAGGAGACATTCATTTTTTATTGTGTTGGGTTTTTTAACTACCCCCTAAATCCCTTTTCAAATCGCCTGATATTGTTGTGGAAAGTATCTATGGGCCTAAGGATTATTCTGCAATTTACCGCTAGTTGATACAACGCACCGTTTAGGAGATATTTATTTTTTATTGTGTTGGGGTATTTAACTACCCCTTTCATTCCCTTTCAAATCGCCTGATATTTTTGTGGAAGGTACCTATGGGCCTAAGGATTATTCTGCAATTTACCGCTAGTTGATACAACGCACCGTTTAGGAGATATTCATTTTTTATTGTGTTGGAGTATTTAACTACCCCTTCACCCCCTTTCAAATTGCCTGATATTTTTTGTGGACAGTACCTATGGGCCTAAGGATTATTCTGCAATTTACCACTAGTTGATACAACGCACCGTTTAGGAGATATTCATTTTTTATTATGTTGGGGTATTTAACTACCCCCCTTTTATTCCCTTTCAAATCGTCTGATATTTTTGTGGAAGGTACTTATGTGCCTAAGGATTATTCTGCAATTTACCGCTAGTTGATACAACGCACTGTTTAGGAGATATTCATTTTTTATTGTGTTGGGGTATTTAACTACACCCCCTTCATCCCCTTTCAAATCGCCTGATATTTTTGTGGACAGTACCTATGGGCCTAAGAATTATTCTGCAATTTACCGCTAGTTAATACAACGCACTGTTTAGGAGATATTCATTTTTTATTGTGTTGGGATATTTACCTACCCCTTTCATCCCCTTTCAAATTGCCTGATATTTTTGTGAAAGGTACCTATGTGCCTAAGGATTATTCTGCAATTTAACGCTAGTTGATACATCACGCCGTTTAGGAGATATTCATTTTTTATTGTGCTGGGGTATTTAACTACCCCCCTTCAACCCCTTTCAAATTGCCTTATATTTCTGTGGAAGGTACCTATGTGCCTAAGGATTATTTTGCAATTTACCGCTAGTTGATACAACGCACCGTTTAGGAGATATTCATTTTTTATTATGTTGGGGTATTTAACTATCCCCTTTCATTCCCTTTCAAATCGCCTGATATTTTTGTGGAAGGTACTTATGTGCCTAAGGATTATTCTGCAATTTACCGCTAGTTGATACAACGCACTGTTTAGAAAATATTCATTTTTTATTGTGTTGGAGTATTTAACTACCCCCATTCATCCCTTTTCAAATCGCCTGATATTTTTGTGAAAAGTACCTATGGGCCTAAGAATTATTTTGCAATTTACCGCTAGTTGATACAACGCACCGTTTAGGAGATTCATTTTTTATTGTGTTGGAGTATTTAACTACCCCCCTTCATCCCCTTTCAAATTGCTTGATATTTTTGTGGACAGTACCTATGGGCCTAAGGATTATTCTGCAATTTACCGCTAGTTGATACAACGCACCGTTTAGGAGATATTCATTTTTTATTGTGTTGGAGTATTTAACTACCCCCCTTCACCCCCTTTCAAATTGCCTGATATTTTTTGTGGACAGTACCTATGGGCCTAAGGATTATTCTGCAATTTACCACTAGTTGATACAACGCACCGTTTAGGAGATATTCATTTTTTATTATGTTGGGTTTTTTAACTACCCCCTACATCCCTTTTCAAATCGCCTAATATTGTTGTGGAAGGTACCTATGGGCCTAAGGATTATTTTGCAATTTACCGCTAGTTGATACAACGCACCGTTTAGGAGATATCATTTTTTATTGTGTTGGAGTATTTAACTACCCCCCTTTCATTCCCTTTGAAATCGCCTAATATTTTTGTGGAAGGTACCTATGGGCCTAGAGATTATTCTCCAATTTACCGCTAGTTGATATAACGCACCGTTTAGGAGATATTCATTTTTTATTGTGTTGGGGTATTTCAATACTCCCCTTTCGTTCTCTTTCAAATCGCCTAATATTTTTGTGGAAGGTACCTATGTGCCTAAGAATTATTCTCCAATTTACCACTAGTTGATACAACGCGCCGTTTAGGAGACATTCATTTTTTATAGTGCTGGGGTATTTAACTACTCCCCTTTCATTCCCTTTTAAATCGCCTGATATTTTTGTGGAAGGTACCTATGGGCCTAAGGATTATTCTCCAATTTACCGCTAGTTGATATAACGCAGCGTTTAGGAGATATTCATTTTTTATTGTGTTGGGGTATTTCAATACTCCCCTTTCATTCCCTTTCAAATCGCCTAATATTTTTGTGGAAGGTACCTATGTGCCTAAGAATTATTCTCCAATTTACCACTAGTTGATACAACGCGCCGTTTAGGAGACATTCATTTTTTATAGTGCTGGGGTATTTAACTACTCCCCTTTTATTCCCTTTCAAATCGCCTGATATATTTGTGGAAGGTACCTATGGGCCTAAGGATTATTCTCCAATTTACCGCTAGTTGATATAACGCACCGTTTAGGAGATATGCATTTTTTATTGTGTTGGGGTATTTAACTAACCCCCCTCAACCCCTTTCAAACCGCTTGATATTTTTATTTAAAGTTCCTATTTGTTTAAGGAGTAGTTTGCAATTTATGGCTAGTTGATACCACGCACCATGATTTTCCTGTCCCATTTTGATCCAACCCCTGGTTTGAAAGTTGATTTTCTTTGGTATATTTGGGGTTTAATGTACCCTGCGATTTTGTTTCCGTATGGATTGATTTAGTGCGGTGGCTTTGTAGTAGTTTTGATGTTTTTTAACATTGTATTGATGGTAGAAGAACTTGATTTTAGTTTTAAGTTTTTCCCATATAGGTATTGATTTGGTCCACTGGAACTGGGCGGGATTAAAAATAAAAGTGAATATTAATCTGAATGTAACTTCAGTCACATCAATTTCTGTAATATTTTGTTAAAATGTGTTTGTTTTTCATAAAAAGGCTAATTAATTATTTGGTTTGAAACTAATAAATATTTGAATAAATGAAAGAGCATCAGGAAGTATCGACTCCTGATGAAAGCCTGGACAGTGTAACATTAATAAAAAATATTGAAAATGTTAATAAAGTTAAATTTCCAATTTATTTAAAAAATTATCAGTTTATACTGCCCTTTCTAAACACATCAGTAGCACCAAACACACCCCTAATTATGATATCAATATTTTGGGTTCTGAACAAGATTACAAAATAAGGCTTTTTTGAAGACATACTATATTACTTAACAAAGTCAAGTCGTTGAACTTTAGGCAGGACCCCAAAATCTACATCTTATATATTCTATTTGTACAGAATTGCATATACATATTTACCTAGTTATAATCTTATCAAATTGGTTCGCAATATTTATTTACTGCCGATTGTAAACAACATATAGATGCATCATTAGAATTTGCCCAAGTTCATAGGTACTCATGTGCATACCCCATTTTGATTTTACTTACTTTTACAACCAACTCCCATGCATGAGGCATTTTTAATATAATGTCATGTTTAAGTATTAAGTAAATACCGTTATTGTTTATGAACCGTTTTTGTAACCGTATTTCGTTATATTATCTTTAAATAAGACAACCCATGCTGAAATGTCAAATTTTAAAAGAATAATGCAAAATATGTTTTATTATATTTCTAGACTACAATAAGAAAAAGGTTTTATATTTTTATATAAACCTACATACATATGGCATAGCATCGGTAAAACTATTTGTTATGGAATTTTTTCTAACACATTAAATGATGTAATGTCTTATGTTCCTATAATTGAATGCTTGTGTTTAAACCATATGGAACATACCAAGCAGTTAAAACCTTCAAGGTGTAAACGACGATGAATATTCAATTGTCGTCGGTTTTCAAACACTTCATCACAAGTAAAGCACTTATGACTCCTTACATTTGTGCATATAAAACGGTGGCTTTTGTAAGAAAACTTCTTTTTGGTTTTTCTTTTGTTCAGAGATATTTCAGCATTTGCAGTTGTTTCAAGAGTGCATGGTGGTTTAGTTACAATTTTTATATTATCGTCACATGCCATTTTTAAAATTTTTGATGGAACTGGTACATTTTCAGCGTTCTGATCATCTTGAGAACCATGTGGAGTCGAATCTATGAGAACACTTTCTGAAGTTAATTTTAAAGGTTGAGATAATTCTTCATCACTAAAGTCCTCTAAATCCGTCATCAGATCCGTCAAAATAAATTCTGAAGGTTTTGAAGTTTGAGCTGGCAATTCATTCATCTTGTGTTGTGAGGGTTGCTCATCAGGTTCAGGATTGAAGTGAGCTTCTTGAATGATAGATTCTTCTGTGATGTGACCATTTGTTTCGTTTACTGTATCAGTATCACTTACAGCATTCAAAGCTGAAGTGAGTATGCTTGGTTCTGGTGATTCTACAGGATTTTCAATATTTGCAGGTTCTAAATTTTCTGTAATATTCGTTTCAAAACTTGTGGAATATGCCATATGTTCGTGCAATTCGATAATATTACAACGACCACATTTATATCCAACTTCGTTCCGCTTCGCAAATCCCTCAATCAGTTTCTTGAATCGGAAGCACATATTGATATGCTTAAGGCAAATAGTGCATATTTTGTCAAATTGATATAAATTGAAAAACTGCAATACACATTGTTATAGCAGGATAAATGAATGCAAAACATTATAGTTACCAAGAATGGAAATAATTCTTGAAAAATTTTTTCCGTTGTAGCATCAACAATCATTGCTGACTGCGATGTCAGCCGTCTATTACAAAGTTGGCAGGAACAAATGCAATTACTACCCATGGTTAATTAATGCTGTAAGCTGGTTGTAAGGGCACAGTTATATCATTCTGATGTAAAAGGCATAAAAACAAAATTTTGAGAAGCAAAGAGAAACTGAATATCAAAAATATACTAAAGTTTGTTTATGATATACCTTCAAATTACTAATGACAAGGCGATCGCGTTCCCTTATGAAAACGGCGTTAAAATAAATATGGCCGATAATTTTTCACCAATCGAAATGATGCTTTCTTAATGTGACAGGATACAAACATAAATAACTATGAAGGAACTAGTAAGCAGGAGGTGTTTTTATAATTGTTACAGAAAATTAATACCATATAAAATAGAATGAGTTAAGGAAATATTGTTGTTTGCGTCAGGTCGGTTGCGTTACCGTTATGTCTGACAGTTAAAAATTCCACGTTATAAAAAAATGAGGTTACACTGCAGAAATATAACAAAGTATGGCGATTGATATTAATTATTTTCGCTTCCATGATGCAGAAGTTTGGCGTCGAATTTTGTGATTGGTTGTCGTCATTTTTTTATTATAGCGTTCGAAACCAAATTTACGTTAATATACAATTTTCGGCTGCATACTTTTTCTCTTCAAAACTCCCGTTATGCTTATAATCATAAATGTAAACTAGATTTCATCTTAACGCTATTTTATTAATCAATGTCTACCAATCACAAAATAGAGGGGGCGTTACATACTTTTTAATCTTATAAAACTCAACTTATGCTTGTAATTATAAAATAAACTATATTGATATCTTAAATTTGGAGTTCAACGCTAATTTATAAAATAACAAAACCAATCACAGAAAAATCGACGCTAAGCTTCTCCAACATGAAAGTGGAAATAAAATGTCAATCGCCATACTTGTTGATATTATTATGCTGGTAACCTTACTTTCTACAACGTGGAATTTTTAGATGTCAACTATAAGGATAACGTAACCGATGTAGCGCAAACAACATTTTTGGGCCAACACAAACTAATTTATAAGGTACAATTTACTATAAGAAAATAATACTATAATAACAGATAGATAGAACGTACAATTTAGAATTTTGACTAGTTAAACTATATAACTATTTATCTTACTTCGGTGTGGCTGTACATGTGCATTCTTATGCACTTGGAAAACCACTTAAGATAATGGAAGACGACTTAATTGTAGAAGTAAGTTGTATATCAATATACTTGTGTGTAGCAGATTGACGTAATAAATAACATTGCGAGCACCTACTGCTACGCGATCCAAGCGTAAGCAGATTTAAAGTTACCGTTAGGAATGTTTTACTACTAAGAATAAATACCCATACCGGTACATGTGCGACAATAATTTTCAGGTTTCTATTAAGGTTAATTGTCGAAATGTTTTATTACTATAACAAAATAATCAAAAAAATACATTTTCTTACTTGAATTAAACAATTTACTATTCAAATACGTAAAGTATAGTATAACAGTAGTATATTAAAGCAACGAAAAAGAGGACGGACGATAGATTTCGAAGAAAATAATTGCTAAAGTTACTATTACTTACCAGGTAAAGCAGTCAGAACAAGCTTGTGTTTAGCAGATTGTCGTAACATATAACATTGCGAGCGCCTACTGCTACGCGATCCAAGCGTTCGTTGACATTTTGTTTGACATTTATCGAGTTCATAGTTTATTTCATTTTGGTTAATTGATTTACCAGTGTTATTAACTCTAGTCTTTGATATTGCTGCTGTTACTGTACTGTTATTATTGTAACTGTTTTGTTGTTACCATTAGTACTTAGTTTGGTGTTATTGTTGAATATCATCGCCATGGATATCAACAATGTCCTTATATGTGATTTTCCAATGCTGCATCCAAAGGTACTATTTTTTACCTGGAAAATTTGGAATTTTGCCGAACCCTTGCTGTTCCAAGCAAGGTAGGGATATTTAACGTGCGTGACAACACTTACACACGGGACCTTCATTTTACCTCTCATCCGACCGAGAGTGTATTTTTGTGAAAAATGTTCGCCTAACATTTTTCAAGCGGACCGTGTCGGGATTCGAACCCGAAACCTTAAGCGTAGTAGCCACACACATACCACTACGCAACGGAGCCGCTTTATCAACAATGTCCAGCAGGTCATGGCATTGTGTAGTGCCGGTGATGGAATTATCTTACAGCGCATGCAGCGTGCATCATTAATTAAACGAACAGAGGTGTTCGAACAGGCAATGTCGTAGATTCTGCATACTACGACAATTGCGCCAGGTGACGATGGTCATTTCTTCTATTGTAAACGCTGTAAGGTGCAGTATGCAGTGACGGAAGGAGCCCTTTTTGAAGGTTTGCATATGAAAATACAAGATGTACTGTACGTAATGTGGCACAGGTCATGTGGTGTACGTAGTGGTTGTTTAGTCAGTTTGCTAGGATGTGTTCTAGCGACCATGGTGCAGCTCCTACGCTACGTACGTGATATATGCTAGTGGCAGTAACTACAGGAAGTAGACTTGTTTAAGCTGGGAGGCATAGACAATGTGGTACAAATTGTCGAGAGCCTACTCACACACCGGAAGTACCATAGAGGGTGGGTGGTACCCAGTGAGTGGGTGACGGGTATTTATAACGTAATGGCTAACAAAGGGTGTATCCGTTTTATACCAAACCGCTCAGCAAATGTGTTGACAAAATTTATTAAAGAGCATATATGGCCAGGATTAGGGATCTGGACGGATTGTTGACGAGGGTACCCCGACCTAGCTCTGCTAGGCGGGGTATCTCCATTCATTCACAAAACTGTAAACCATACGCGATATTTTCGAGATCCAATAACTGGTGTGTGTACCAATCATGTGGAAGGATACTAGTCCAGGCTTAAACCATTTTTGAGACGACTGGGTATCATGGCAAGCAATTTTCTTGACGAGTATGTAGATATGTTTGTGTCGTGGCAAGTGGACCCACCGCAGCCAATAGGTTTAGAAACCTTGTTTATCAAATATCGCAAAAATATACATTGTAACAACATGATACAAATTATATAATTTTCTATTATTAATGCGTTAACATTGTTGAGGTGAGATTACCATTAGGAAAGTTTTATTACTAAGGATAAATACCCAAAGCGGTACATGTGCGACAGTAGTATTGAGGTTTGTATCCTTTCGATTATTTTAGAAGTAAAACATTTTGACAACTAACTTTAATAGAAACCTCAAAATTATTGTCGCACATGTACCGGTTTGGGTATTTATTCTTAGTAGCAAAACATTGCTAACGGTAACCTCAACACAGTTTACGCTAGGATCGCGTAACAGTAGATGTTCGCAATGTTATTTATTACGTCAAATATCTCCACAAAAGTTTGTTCTGGCTACTCCGCCTGGTAAGTAATACAAACTTTAACAATTATTTTTTTCGAAATTTATCGTACGTCCTTTTATTTTTTTGCTTTAATAAACTACTAATGTACTATACTTTAAGTATTTGTATAGTAAATTGTTTAATTGGAGTCGGCACAAAACAAAACGTTACCACAATTTTGTTTTGTAAAGCGGACAATACACGAAAGTTTTTAGGTCGAAGTTGAGATATTTTAAGTTAAGGATTGAGTTAAGAATTTTTAGCCAAACATTTTTATTAGCGTGAGAATAAAGAATGGGTAGATTGTCCGCCTAATTGTGTATCTGTAAGTAAATTTTAGGTAAGAATTTTTATTATTTTCTGTATAAAGTGGAACTGTGAATTGTTTTATAAACTGTTTTTTGTATGAAAGAAAAATGTTTTTGAATGTTTAGATGTTTTTTTTAGATTGCTATTTTATTTCATTTTGTAAAATCCATAGTAAAAATTCATTGAGTTAGTCAGGCAAAAAAAAGTTAGAAAGGAAGGTAGGTTAGTAATTTCAAATAGTTTAAAATTTTTTCATTGTTGTACCGCGTCACAGCACTCTTTAAGTGACGCCCAACGCGCAGCGTTGTCAGAACAATATATATATATATATATATATATATATATATATATATATATATATTGATGTGATAAAAAAGTCACAAGAGTTTATTGAACACCAAAATTCTATGAAAAAACCTCTGAAAAGCTTGTATTTTAAAAATTTTCCAACATTTAATTCTTCTACCCTGTATAAATATTGTTGTATAAAGCGAAACCATTATTTTAGATTACTTTTAAAACATTACATTGTAACACAATCAGTAAGCCGGACATCCTTTGCTCTAGGAAAACTTGCAACATGCTTATCAAATGTTACGTTCTTGAAAGTACTTCACCGCACTTTTCTTTTTGAATAATTAATCTTTTAGTCATGACTTTCCTTTGTAACAACAACAATTAGGTTTCCTCCAGATGTCGTAAAAATCAGGGAAGTTTTGGCTTACTACCATTAAACATACATTCTTATCGCCTGCCACAACCTTCGGCAGTAAACCCATTTCTTGTTATCAGCAGTTATAAAAGATGAAGCACCAGTATAGTTGAGTAGTCTGTGTATGAGTATGACCCTAGTTCATCCCCTGCTCTGGAGCAAGTCGGTTCAGAGCCAAAACTAAAAATGGTGACTTAATCTTTTATGGTTGTTAAAACATTTTAACCAAGATAGTCACGTAAGTAATTCTTTCTCATTCTTATTGTCTAATTCTTGTACTGTTTTATACTTTGTTATTAACATGACAATTAGCTTTAAGTTTATTCATTATTTATGAAATACTGTTGTTGATTTCGTCATGTTGTTACTCCACTCGTTACTAGACACCAAAGTCCCTAGGACCTAAGTTATGTACCACCTCTCGCTACTAAAGACTCTACCATCACATCACCTAGCTACGCCATCACGCCCAAGCACATTTCACAGTATCAAAAGTATAATTAACAATCAACAAAAGTGTACTTAACATTATCAAGCGCATTTATTTGATGAAGTATACAAAAATCATTATTAATCATGTAACTAATCCTATGTATTGCCTTTATTGCAAAGATCGTAAAATGAATATAAATTTAAAAACCGCATTTTTAAATCAATTCTTTTTAGCCGAGTGAGATACCTTGTGCAAATTAATCGTTGAAAGATATATTAAAAACGTGTTTTCATTTTAAAATGTAAATACAGACGCCATTTATTTCATATGCGTTAAAACAAAACACTCTTTCCGTGTATAAAATATTCGCTTTATTTGTCGTAAAAACGATATCAATTTATTGCATTCAAAGGCATAAGAATCTGTGTAGACTAAAAAAGATTTGCTACTTTCAAAGCACTAAATAATTTTTCGTGTGTAGAGGTATATCATTTAAAAATATCCATTTTTGTGAAAAATAACCGTTTAAAAGTTGTAAATAAAACGTATTCTACAATTTTCGCGATTAATAAAGCAAATATGTCAGTTACTAAGAAATACTACTACAAGCTAATTATTTCGCAAAAATTGATAAACTATCCAATTCAAGGAACCCCCGCGGATATTAAAATGCCATAAAATGGATAAGGACTTTACGCATTACAATGAGAAGGAAAAACCACATTAACTTGATGCGTTGGAAGCGGATAAATGAGACTTTTACGATAGACATAAATTATAACACATTGCGACAATTGACACTAATTAGAACGTTAAAACGCAAAATTGGTGTAAATTTTCACATCAGCCGTGACTAATTCTCGATAATACACTAGAAATAAATCTAGAATCGTATAGAAAATAGCGACATAATTAAAATTTTTGTATATAAACTGTAAGTGTATTAGAAGAAAGGTCATTCTTTCTGTGAACCAAGCAATATGTAACTTTGAGTAAAGATTAATTCTTCGAAGGTGTAAGTTTGAGCATTTTACATGTAATACGTAACGTTGAACTTAGTTTGTTTTGTAAAATACTAGAAAATGAAACGTTCTTTGATTAAAGAGCTAGTACTAAGTTAAATTGATGAAAAAAATAGAAAATTCATTTTGTAAACTAATATTCTAAATGGAGATTTGAAATGAAAACAGAAAGTATTTAATACCGTTAATTACGTTTGAAATAAGATTTCGATAAGCGCTATTTTACCACCGCAAGTATAATTTTAGACTTCTTTGTTTGTAAGTAATAAATGTATCTGAATATTGGTAATTCAAATTAGAATAAGTTATCATTTTTATTATTTGTAAAGGGGATAGTTTACAGTAAATTTTGAGATCAGAGTTCAGAATATCCTGACCTTTAATAAATAATCTGTGACGCGCTATTGGCCAATCACATTCACGAACGGCGTAATAAAAAATCGGGAAATTACTCACCTATTATTTAAAGAAGATTTTTGTACCGGTTAGAGGAGATGTTTGAGTTTTTGTTAACAGAGATTGGGTAAGGATTATTTTTAGTAATAATTTAGGGATAATTTTATGTATGACCTTAAACTGCAAAATGTTTTTAAATTATTGTGTTTTTGAATGCATAGACGTATCTTAAGAAATCTGTTTTTTTTTTCTTTATCAAAAATTCCACAGTATGATTTACGCTGAGCTAGCCAAGAAAAGATACTAAAAAGGAAGGTAGGATAGTAATTTCATATTTTCTATTGCATCAATGAGTATTAGACCGTATCCACAGCACTTTTGGTGGCTCCTCAACACAAAGGCTTTTCTTAGTGTAAGTATAGTATTAAGTGTGAGGCTGATTAATTTGTATATCTGTTTCATTAGTTCGTTGTACATTTATACAATCTTAAAATTAAAATTACCATACATTTAACATTTCTTAAAAAACTTCAAAGTACATACTAATTTACAGAATACATATATTATACATAAAGTAATTTTATTTATCAGTATTAATTATATTTGTATTAAATCCCTGTATTTGTATGGTTATTTATTAAGTTTTGTAGGACCCTAACTTTCTGTCCCTACAATGCCAGTGTTCCTTTAAACAATATTATTTTTTTTGTACGATATTTTTGCAGTTATTAATTGACCAGTAAGTACTATATTCCAATTGTGAATTATTAATTATTGCAGCTATATAATTTTTAAGTTTTTATAAATGGCTCACATTTGCAACATCTACTGTGTGTTGACTGGAATTATTGGACGAAACAGTTCATCTAATATTTCAAGAAATAGAAAGCGGGTGGTTCCTTTTGCTTCAATAAAATCACTATATTATCCCCAAAAAAATGGTCAGATTTTTGTGTGCTCAATGATACATGTATTTCATCTTTTTGGACCATCAAAATTCTAAAAGTCTTAAAATTTCTAATTTTTATAGTATAAGACTTAACTACATAAATTAACAATAACTTTAAATTGATCTCCTGAAAACTAGTGTTACCAAAAATAAAACATTCTTTCTCCGTATGAACGACATCCCATATTGTTTTATAACCGCATGTATTTGTATCATAAAATGCTTTAAAAGTGCTTTGAATAAATATTATTTATATATGGTTACATCGCCCAGCATGCTATTTTGATTCTTTAATAATTTGAAATTCTTATAAGAATACGTGAGTATTAAATTGGTAATTGTTAAGCATTTGTCTATATTTCTACTTCCAATGACTGGAATTTTGAATAAAATCCGAATTTATAATTATTTATGAGAAAAATAACGAATGCTCCATTAGACTGCATGTAAAAATCGCCCTCCATTTCCCTAGCGACAAGTCGCGAACTACGAATACAGCGCTAAAATATGCACAGGTTTCTGGCCGAGATTAATGTTCTATGTAGAGATGTCCATAACTATTATGTACGGTATAAATTTACTCTAACGATAATAAAAACACTTGTGAAAACTCACTAATGCGTAGTAGAGTTGTCGTATTTAATACACATAGTAAAATGACATAATGTAACTTCCTTTAATATAATCGTAAAAAAGTAACCCATAAGTGCAACATCGTTAAAGCAAAAAGTTTAACTCAATTTAATCAACCTGCGAAGAAAAAAACAAGAAAGTAAAAATATAACACAATGCAATAAAATACAGAGAAATTTTGCAGCATTAAATTAACACCAAATAGGCTGCCAACCCTTATTAAATTACAATGCAAGGTATCTTTAATACTTTTCCTGATATAATAATTTAAACAAAAAATATAGCCAGAAAATTGTATGTTAAGCAACTTTATTTCTATTATTTAAATTTGCCAGAAAATAATCTTTCCCACTTATTGTTACATTTTATAGAAGCAAAATTAGTATTAAACTGTTACGTAAAAATTATAACTATGCTTAAAGTTTGTATCTAATAATTAACAATATTATACGTTTAACGTTTGTTTGCCTGCGCGAAAAATTACTATTTGATATACTCAACTTGACGTTAAAAATTTGGAACTTAAATTTATGGTAGAATATACATTATACCTTGGTGAACGAAACCACTATTCTTCATATTTAATACTTATATACTCCATTCCAGTGAAGAAGGTACTAAATGGCACTTGCGCTTCAGTCTGACTTGTACTGCGCAAATAGTTAAATTAGTTGCAATATTTAATAATTTACCGGCGTTGGTTGTATATTTACTATTTGACGTGGGGCTGCAAATGGATAACTCGTGTACTGTAGCTTAGATAATTTAAATTTGTAAGTGATGTATTATTGCATTCAACTAACATTATATTAATGCAAAACAATTATAGAAGTAAATTTATTGATCTCTCAAAATGCACGCTTTCTAAATATGTATTTTTAGGGTAACAGCAGATTACTTAATATTAGTTTGGTATTAATTTTCCGAACAAATTGGAATTTGAAATTACATTAAGTTTAAGACTTGAACGAAACATAGCCTTTAGTTAACAATATGGTGTTAAATGAATCACAAGCAACCAGCTGAAGATATTAGAATGCTTTAAGAAAATGCTCTCAGTTTAATTTTTTTTTGAAAGGTTGTAAGTTTGTTTACAATGCTGGGGTTACATATGTATCTATTACTTTTAATGATTGAAATAAAAGCAATACATCGATGTTTATGTAGATTGAGGTTTTTGAATAAATACATCCAGAAACACTGTTTTAAAACATATTGAGTATTATTACACTTTATTTTTTTAATTGTTTGGTTTAAGTTTAACTACCTATATTAATATGGAGCAATAAGTAAGCTATTTTTAATTAATCACAAAATATAAAAACATTAATATAATAAAAAAGAAATTTGTAGTTTATTATGTCCATATTATCTCCATAGGTACTATCCTTTTCTGTTGTACTTTCAGATCCAACATTTATGACAATTTGTTCAACAAGTTCTTCAGCTATGTCATCCAACTTCCACATCCTTTCTTCTTCCTCAATTATATGGCTAATACAGTTAACCCAATGTTCTTGACCTATGTTGCAATCCTTCTATCCAGCAGCATCGTCAGGTCATTAATTTTAAAAGTAGAATTGTTGATAGCTACATTTGCTTTACTTGAGCCCAAATCAGCACAATTGGATTCAAATTGCTGAGATATGGGGTAACCTTAATACAACTTTGCCAGTCATTCACAATAAGGTGTCGGGTGAGCCAGAGTGCTACTTTACTAAGGCTAATAATTCAACTTTTAATAGCTCTTTAGTAGCTTCAATGTGCTTTGCATTCAACCAATTATAAATTTGCTTTTTCTGCCAGTTTTGATTTGGAACCTATTCGACTCTGATTCTGTGATAAGGAGCATTATCAAGCATGATTATACTGCCATTATCAAGAAGAGGTTTATATACCTTTTAACCAAGTTGTAAACACTTTCTCATCCATGTCTTCATGATAATCTCCTAAAATGATAAATATAAATTCAGGTTTTTAAGTTGTTTATAGTGTTTATACGCTATCTGTTTTCTTAAATTGAAAGTTTAAATATGCGCAATCGACAAATCCTATATCACTACCCATGTATGCCACAATTAATCTTTTGCCTTTGCCAGAGGGATCTTGTAGACCAGTTGATAAACCTTTGTTTAATGTATATAAAGCCTGAAAATAATTCATTGTAAATATTATATCCGTATCTTTAATGAAAAATGCTTACCTTATTATGAAGACACTAAGTTAAAGCTATCACAAGAACTGTTTTGATACCAAATATAAAATCAACACAAATTAATTAATAAAAGCGAATAAAATTTCAAACGCAGCTAATAACAAAATACAATAAATAATAGGTGCTTTCGTTTTGCTACACTCAAAAGTGCAGTGTAGTGGGTCTGTCACTACACTAATAATCAGCTGTTTGTGATGATGTATTAATCACAAACGAAAGGTTTAGTGTAAATCAAATTTTGAAAGTGAGGTTATATGATACGTTCTTGTAGTAACTGAAGTTTCTATTTTTTATTTGTTAATAAGAATAGTGACAAGAAAAATATAACACTGCACACTATTATGACTCAAGATCAAATTAAAGAATATCTTTTCGATTCCGATAGTTCTGACAAAAGTTTTATACGAGACAATAAATACTTTTCTACTTCTAGCTATTCCAGTAAGGACAGTGAAATTGGTTATGATACCACAATAAACGTGCTTCGAAATAAATTTGTTAAACGAAGGAGAAACTCTATTAAGAACTTCTTTAAAAGTGTCATGCCTAAATATTCTGAGCTAGAGTTTATAAAGCACTTCCGCGTAAACAAACAAATTTGCAATTTTCTTTTGAATGAGTATGAACGCTCAGAAGAATTTACAAACAAATTATCGAATAAAATGTGCAGAATTTCATATATTGGTGTTTTTATGGTTTGCGGGTCATGAGGCTATTGGATATACCGACATTGGCGATAGATTTGATATTAGTATTTCAACAATGCATGCTATATTAAAACGAGTGTCGTATTTTATTATCAGTCTATCGGAAAAATATATAACTTAGCCAGATGCAAATCGAAGAGAAGTTATTTCAAATTATTTTTTAAACAGGAATGGATTTCCTGATGTGATAGGATGCATTGATGGTACCCATATTGTGATTAATCCTCCAAAAGAAGGCAAAGATGAATACATTAATTGCAAGGGTGATGTAGCAATTCACATGCAGGGTATTTGCAATGAAAGGAAGCAATTCCTTGATATATTCATTGGCTATCCGAGTTCTGTACACGAAGCTAGAGTGTTTCAAAACTCTGAAATATTTTGTAAACTTCCTTCTCTGTGTGAAGGTACATATTATATATGGTTAGAAATTGTTTTATAGCATAAATCTTGTTCCAGGTAAATATCTGCTTGATGATTCTGCATATCCATGCACAAATGTCATTTTAACTCCATATCGTGATAACGGACATTTGACAGTGGCTCAGAAACGATTTAATTTAAAACACAGTTCATCTCGGCTTAACATTGAACACACCTTTGGCATTCTGAAACAAAGATTCAGGCAACTATGGTATTGTAAAATACAAAATATGGAATTCTTATGCCATTTCATTAGAAGTTGTTGCATTTTACATAATATGTCAAAATTAAAGGAGATAGATTTATTCATAGAGACTACACCTGAAGATTGTGATTGCCAAGATGAGGATCATGAAAGAGTAGCAAGATCTATGGATACTGCGCTGAGGCGTACCTTAAGGGATTCAATATGTCTACGTCTTGATCATTAATATTTGGATTTTGTTCTTAGTTGTTTTCTCATTAATATATAAATAAACAGATAATTTTTGTAGTTTATTTTACAACTTATTCAGCTATATATAGGTTTACAAAAAAAGAGAAAAGTATATACTAAGGGCTACTTTTTTTCACAAATTCAATTTAGTTACATTCATACTGTAGATGAATTTTTAAAAAAGCAAAAAATTAAAGAGCATGAAGAATAAAAAAGCAGATATGTATATTAAATATAAAAATAAAATAAAGAGAAACATCAAAAACAAATCATCACATTTTAATTTCTTGCTCCAAATATCTTTCTAAAAGATTATTTCTTGTTTTTATTGCTTCGATGCGTTCCTTATAAGCCTGTAACTTTTTTTCTTCCAAATCTAAAATTCTTTGCTTCATATGAAGCTTTCCGATTGAACTTTTAATTTTTGTGTATTTTCACTTTTTCTTTGGCTGCGTAGTTCGCCAATTTCTTCTAAAATTGTCCTTGTTTTATTGGACTGCTTTAAGACTGTAGAAGATGTAGGTTTCTGCATAACATCAATGAAATCTGACGATTGCATGTGCTGTGGTTGATTCACATTATCTGCCATTCCAGCTTGTTTTAATATTGCACAAGCCTTTCCATTACCTGTTGTGCCCAATAAAAATTCAGAAAATACAACCTTTCTTTTGAAGTTTATTTCAGCTAATTCCCTATAACAAAATATAAGTTTGCTTACATGATCATAAACAAATACTGACTTTTCAAACAGACAACTTGCTTTATTCTTCCTGTTTTTTTATTGTGCAGTGTATTTTCCTTAAAACCTCTATTCAAAGTTTTGTATCGGTTTTTGATTTGAATTTCTTTAAATATATAATTCTTTTTGCACATTTCGGACCAAATTAGTTTCCACATAGCTTTTTTATTTTTCAACTTTATCGTTTTTTCAACGTTTAGGGACGTCTCCTAAAATAAACTTAGAAGTAACTTAGTAGCTTCCATTGTCCATATTGATTCAGGTACTGTATTTGGTTCTAGGCTTGGATTATTTTCAATACCTACAACAATAATTCAAACATAATAATAAGGTTTAAACTAAAAACACACCTATTTCCATAGTGTTGTACTCCTCCGAGTTAACGGCTTCCACAAATTTATCGACACGACTAATTTCCACTTCTTCAATACTAGTAGCCGTTACACCAAATTTTTGTAATTTCCTTTCTTTTAGCGCGCTATTAAGGTATTGTAAAATAAATTCATCGTCTACAACAAAAACTATTGTAATTTAGCCCTCGAGTCTATATTTACATACCTTCTCTTAAAAGAGTACAAATTTCGGGCGTGTCTTCAAGGTAAACGGGTTTATCTTGAATTATAAATTTAGTCGTGTCATTTGACATTGTAATATAACTTTAACCACAAGAATTTTTACTTAAAATTTAGAAACGCAGGACAATAATAAAAGCTGCCAAATAATAAACACAGCCTAACCTCACTTTAGAAAAGGTGTAAACTAGCACCGTCTCCCGACTCGGTGCTGAAAGTGCTATCTGCACCTATCAAACGAAAGGAAGAGTGTAGCTTGAAATACACCAGTTTTTGCAAACGAAAGCAACGAAAATATGCAAAAGCAATTCCAATTGTTAAAATGTCAATTGCCAAGATGATATTTAAACAGCCATCACAAATATACAGGAATTATTTAGAGCCAATTGAACCGGTTATGCTTAAAAGTTAAGTACTATTTAAAAGTTTGATGTGACTGCACCGCACTTTAAGCGATACTTATACATTCTAAGTTGCACTTAAACATAAGCGGTAGTTTAAGTTTCACTTAATCTGAAATTTAATACTAATCTCTGTTTATTTGCATACTTTGTTTAATTTTTAAATTTACTTCAGAGATACAATGAATTTTATTATAATGGAAAATGATATACTTGATAATATTGATGTGATGGAGTTGGTGGAATTTGTAATACCAGAAAATATTTATACAAGAGCTGACCATTTCTATAGTGTGGATGATTATACATTATTTAAAAAATTCAGATTGACAAAAGAATCTGTAATGTTCATTTTGCTTCTTATCGAAAATCGACTGCAATTTTTACTAGGTGTTACTTATTCGGTTTCTCCTATAAATCAGCTACTAACAACTTTGGGGTATTATGCAACAGGAGCTCATTTGGACATGGTAGCGGATTTTATGGGCATACATTCAACAACAGCTGGTAGAATTGTAAAAAGAACGTCAATTGCTATAGCAAGACTTTATAGGCAATTTGTAGAACTTTCGGCTACACAGAATGAGCAAGACCGAAGTACGGAAGCATCTTTTCAAATTGCCCACTTTCCTAATGTAATTGGTGCTATCGATTGCACTTACATTAGAACTCAGTCACCAGGAGGTGATGACGCAGAAATATTTAGGAATCGGTTAAACTATTTTTCCATCAACGTATAAGCTGTGTGTGTGACGCAAATGGCAAGTTTATTGACATTGTTGCTCGTTGACTAGGTTCCAGCCATGACAGCACTATTTTTGGTCAAAAGTAACATAAAAGTTAATTTTGAAGATAATAATTTTCAAAATTGTCTTTTATTAGAAGATGGTGGTTATTTCATTAAAAGTTATTTAATGACTCCATTTCTAAACCCCAAACTAGAGCAGAACAGCTGTAAAACGAATCACATATCAGGACTCGGAACAAAGTTAAATGCGCCTTTGCAATTATTAAAAGAAGATTTCCTTGCTTAACATACGGATGTCGCTTAAAATGGATACAGTGCTTGCAATAATAGTTGCTACATCAGTACTACACAACATAGCGAAAGATACAAATGAAGCAGAGCCAGATATCGATGATGATATGGATGAAGGAGAATTACACAGACTCTTACAAAACGGCGACATTCTCCATATACCTCGCCAGAATGTAGGTCCTGTAATAGGAATGCAGTTTAAAAGTCAATTAATTAATGATTTTTTTCAAGACTGGCATAACAGCATTATATTTGTTCGGTTTCTTTGTCGCACGTTTGCGTGGTTAATTTTAAGTTATTTTAAATTTGTGGTTGTAAATCAAATAGTAAAACTGTCATCCCTTGTTCCCTTATATCCTGTCGTAAAAATTCCTTGTGCATGTGTAAATAAGTTAAAAACGAGGTAGTAAAAAAACACTCTCTCGTCGATATCGAAGCAGAACAGTCGGTTCTTCGTTCGGTAACGTGAGTTTGTCAATAATGCCGCCAACTTTATCGATAAACGCCTAAAAAACACAGTGCAAGTGCAAAGTAACACGTACTATAATCTCGAATACAGTCCACTTAGCTGAAGAGTAAGGAACTACATCTTAGAACAACAAAAAACCGCGGAGGTAAGTCGATATACAAATTTATAAGACCCCCCGCGCTGAACAATATTTATAGTTGTTTGTTTAAGTTCAGTATGTAAATAATTTTTATTGTTCTGAATAAAGTACTATAATATGTATTATTTTATTTTTAAGAATATAATTGTAGAAAAATAGTTACACTGTAATTAAAAAGTATTACGCTAAATTCAAATCATATGCTAATTAAATATTAGTGCCCAAAACTAAATTATTTATATAAGACAATGAAATACTAAAATTAAATGCCAAATACAAATTAAATATTAGAGTTTTTTTAATGTTTTTAATTGTTGCTATTTAATTTCTAGTTCCAATAAAAGACTTCTTTTCTGCAGCTCATCACAATTTTTCTCTTACTCCTTTCTTGGGAAAGTTTTAACTCCTGCAATATATATTGTTCTTTTAGTTTAGCAACCTACGTATACTGTTGGACAAA